>SMMW01000044.1:4347500-4359112 GCA_004794655.1 Marisa cornuarietis
GAGGAATGCATGTAAGCTCGTGCTTTCTCGTGAGATGTGACGAGAAGCGCGTGAGCACTGGAGCTGAGCGTCAGGATATGTTGACACACGGACTGTGACATTCTGACACGGACTATGACACAGCAAAACACATACCGTGACATACTGACCCGTCTGTGACACAGCGACACACATACTGTGACATTCTGACACACGGACTGTGACAGCGACACAATACTCTGACATTCTGACCCGTCTGTGAAACAGAGACACACTATGACAGCACATACATACTGTGACATTATGACACACGGATTATGACAGCGACACACCTACTGTGACAATCTGACACACGGACTGTGACAAAACAACACAATACTCTGACATTTTGACACACACACTGTGAAACAGCGACACACTTACTGTGACATTCTGACACACGGACCACGACAACGACACACATACTGTGACATTCTGACACACGGACTGTGACACAGCGACTGTGAAATTCTGACACACGGATTGTGACATAGGGACACACTTACTATGACATTCTGACACACGGACTGTGACAGCGACACACATACTGTGAAATTCTGACACACAGACTGTGACATAGCGACACACTTACTATGACATTCTGACACACGGACTGTAACACAGCGACTGTGAAATTCTGACACGCGGATTGTGACATAGCGACACACTTACTGTGACATTCTGACACACGGACTGTAACACAGCGACTGTGAAATTCTGACACACGGACTGTGACATAGCGACACACTTACTATGACATTCTGAAACGGACTGTGACACAGCGACATTCTGACACACGGACTGTGACAGCGACACACATACTGTGACATTCTGACACACGGACATTCGGACACACGGACTGTGACAGCGACACACATACTGTGACATTCTGACACACGGACTGTGACAGCGACACACATACTGTGACATTCTGACACACGGACTGTGACAGCGACATATATACTGTGACATTCTGACACACGGACTATGACAGCCACTGTGACATTCTGACACACGGACTGTGACACGCTAACAGACGTATTGTAAGACACTGACACACGAACTGGAGACAGAAAGAGAGAGAGAGAGAACTAGGGACAGGATGTTGACAGCGGGTATTTGTTGACTCCTTCAAACATCCACGATAATGACTGACTTACCTTCACAACTGTAACTTCATCCAAACACCGCGAGAATTCAAGAGACGGCAGGTGGTACAGGTGTGACACACGGCTGGCAGATGATGACAGGTAGACTTGGTATGATCAACGGATGACAAATCACCAGCCTAACGGTGGCCAGGTTGTATCGCAGTCAAACTATTCTCACAGTCAGTCGCCTCTTCTGGCCTCTCCTGACAAGAGCCACTGGCAGACCGCACGCAGTCACCTGCATATTGTCGCGCGTGCATCCAGGTGAAGCTAACGGTCCTCCAGGTGCTCCCGCACGTCGGGACGCTCACCTTGACCCTTTGTTACTTAACCTGGTCATTTTTGGATACAGTCCACTTGTACCCCCCCACTTCCTTTGTCATCCGAGCTCCGTGAGGAACGAGTTAATTTTCACACACCTTGAAAACTACCACCAACGAGTGAATGTTCACACCTGGCTCATCATTACGAGTGAGTGACTGCTCACATACCTGGAGAATCACCACAAAGGAGCTGATGGGTTAATGTTCACATTCACATTGAGAATCATTACCAATGAATTCATTCTCACCCGCCTTGAAAATGACCAGCAAGGAGTGAGTGCTCGCGCTCCTTGAGAGGAAAGTGGTAAATGGTATCATCAACGTGTCTTTCATGCTGCTCTCCCCTTTTTATCCTCTCGCTTTTAAACTCGTAGCCAGCTTTTATTTATTATTTTTTGTTTGTTTTATTTTCTTGTTTTTTTCCCCCCCAAGATTGCCCGGCTGATTAGCGTCTGTGCGTCGGCCGCGTCGCCCAGTGTTGTGCAAGACGCCAGCAGACAAGACGGGGAGCCCAGTGTTTTTAGCGCCGCCACGCGGGGACCGTGGAGTAAGCGCCGCTTGTAGCGGGCGGCCGCCGCCAGGGAGCGCTGGCATCTCGCGTGACGCGCACTGGCCGCCAGGAGGCGCGGGCCGCTGCGTGCCAAGGGTTTGCCGGGAGGTGAGGCGCGAGCTTGACGGTGAAGCTTGTTGATCCCCCTCCTCCCCCCCCCCGCAGCGCTCACCCCGGGTGCACGAGCAGCTTACCTGGTCACAGGAAGTAAGGGGCCCGGTTGTCTGACTCCAGAGCAGTTCCTTCCTCTTGGGTCAGCAGTCAAGACACGAAGACACAAGACGGTGAAGACAAGGCGCCACCTATCGTCCTCCTACGTCTGACGGTCACGTGGCTACAACAGCGTCACGCTGCTCGTCTGACCGGACGTCAGTCGCTGCAGCACAAGCGCTGATGACCGCACGTGCCTCGTCTGACCTCACGACCTCCTAGCGCTGTACTGATGACCGCACGTGCCTCGTCTGACCACACTTTTGCCAACAGCAGGCAGGACCCTGATGTCCCTGTCTTGCCAGCAAGTGCTACGATACGGGTGGCGGGTGGCCGTGATGTCACAGGCTTGAAAGCCTGATGTCCCACCCGCAAGAAGTGAGCGAACATCAGAGAACAGCGACGTGAACTGCACGTGAAACGCCTTTACCTCGCGTCAAAACGAATAATAAGCCTCGTTCATATCCTCGTCTTGAACACCACAAGCCACGCCCACTCTGGCCTTCCCATGTGGCCTGGGCTCACCATCACTCAGCCTGTGAGCTCTAAGGTCAGCTAGCTGGAGGGGCCATCTGGCACTTAATGTCATGCAAGATGTCACTCCTGGCACTGCCTGCCACTCACGCAATACAAACCTTGACTTTTGACACCAACTCAAGTTGGCACTAGAGGACTGACTTTCCGAGACTACCACCAAGTTAGGTACTACAAGACTGACTTTCCGAGACTACCACCAAGTTAGGTACTACAAGACTGACTTTCCGACAAGTTAGGTACTACAAGACTGACTTTCCGACAAGTTAGGTACTACAAGACTGACATTCCGACAAGTTAGGTACTACAAGACTGACTTTCCGACAAGTTAGGTACTACAAGACTGACTTTCCGACAAGTTAGGTACTACAAGACTGACTTTCCGACAAGTTAGGTACTACAAGACTGACTTTCCGACACTACCTCCATGTTAGGTACTACAAGACTGACTTTCCGACAAGTTAGGTACTACAAGACTGACTTTTCGACACTACCACCAAGTTAGGTACTACAAGACTGACTTTCCGACAAGTTAGGTACTACAAGACTGACTTTCCGACGACTGTGGAACTAAACCAGTCTGTGTTCCTGTTCCACTGGCGCCACCTTGTGTTTGCTGGCCCAGTCTGTCAACTATCCTGGTGGCTCAGCTGTATGTTCATTGTTAGATGTCGTAGGTCCTTCCTTCATCTGGTAATTTGCTTGCAGTTTTTTCCCTCTCACTTTAAAAATATTGTAAATCAAGGCTTAAAGGATCAATTTATTCCAAAAAGGAAATAAGACATAGAAACAAATAAGATCTGCACCACTTACAGCATGTTTAAAGAATAGTTTGGTTTAGAGAATAAATAATAAATGTGTTCCCTGCTGTCACGGATCGACCCGTGATAGTAAGGGAGAAACTAGAGGTAGTTCCCTGCTAGGTTGTAAGGCAGGGCTAGTTTCTCCTTTACGCGAAAATATGAATGTGAGAATGAGAGTTAGTCCCCTTTAGGTATTAAGAAGCAATACTAGTCCCCCTTGAATGAGATTTGATGAATGTGAGTATGGTTCATAGTGCGACTGAGTAAAGTAGTCACCGATTTCCTGTAAGGCAACTGAGTTGATTGGATTTTTAGTCCCCGACCTAACGTCCTAGTGTAAGGACGTAGGAGATTGTACTGTGTGAAAGTGAGAGGGGAGCAGAACTAATTCCTTGCATAGCCAAGGAATTAGGTAGGGGGTCGAGAAGGCTGGATGAAGATTGTCGTCAGTGAGCCGAGTGCCCTGCGACCAGAAGTATATAATATCGTCAGTGAGCTGTGTGCCCTACGATAAGGAATATAATATCGTCAGTGAGCTGTGTGCCCTACGATCAGGAATATAATATCGTCAGTGAGCTGTGTGCCCTACGATCAGGAATATAATATCGTCAGTGAGCTGTGTGCCCTACGATAAGGAATATAATATCGTCAGTGAGCTGTGTGCCCTACGATAAGGAATATAATATCGTCAGTGAGCTGTGTGCCCTACGATCAGGAATATAATATCGTCAGTGAGCTGTGTGCCCTACGATCAGGAATATAATATCGTCAGTGAGCTGTGTGCCCTACGATAAGGAATATAATATCGTCAGTGAGCTGTGTGCCCTACGATCAGGAATATAATATCGTCAGTGAGCTGTGTGCCCTACGATCAGGAATATAATATCGTCAGTGAGCTGTGTGCCCTACGATCAGGAATATATCGTCAGTGAGCTGTGTGCCCTACGATCTAGAATTCATAGTCGTCAGGAGCTGAGTGCCCTACGACCTGGAAGGATCACCTTCAAATTTGCTGTGTGCCTGACCCCAGGGAATACGACCCTCCGTTGAAGGATTCTGCGCGCCAACCGGGGCAAGGGAGATAATTCTATATATATATATGTGCTAGAGACGGAATGAATGCGAAGAGGACTGGAAACTGTATGTAAGTTGATCTCTTCATAGTTGACAAAAGACTCTCGTGGCGGGACGATTGGTTTATACGTCTTTTTCGGTCGGATACCTAATGACTTGGAACTGTAGAGAATCGGTTCAGTAGTTGTAAGAGTTGGTTTTGATTGTAATGATGGATTGATAGTGATGTCTATCGTGATTCATGTTCTCTTATTGATATATTGATTTATGTTTAGGAATTTATTGAAGGATTACTGATGTATCTTGATCCCTATACAACTTAGTTAGAAACCCCACCTCAAGTACACAGCTCGAGAAACCCATGTGCAGATCTTAGTGTTTTGTGTTGATTGAAAGAACACGTGAAGCGTGCCGTGTAGTCCATGTGTATGGTGTAACCTGTCTACACATTCTTTGGTCCTTCACACCTGCTCTTAGACCAAATTTCACAAGATATGGTGATGTACCGAGATATTTAAAACATTGTGTGTAGTGTAATGTAGATGAGGCAGGTGATCAATTTCATTATAATTATTGTTTATAATTAGAATTATTATGGTTGTGTGTTCACCCTCGTTAACTGTTTCTCGGAAATGTGTGCATCTTCCAAGTGAATTTAAATTTCACCAGCTGATGAATATTCAATCTAAAAGTATATTTATTAATTTAAGTACATTTATTCGAATGGCACTCTCAGTGTTTAAGTACCTTCTCTCTATAATCTTAGTATCATGTATTCATCTGTATCTTTTGCCATATTGTCACCACATGTTGTAATATGAAGATGTTATTGTGTGATGTATGTCTTACCTGATGTTAGGGCTAAAAATGCCCCCCCCCTGGGGTTATAGATATTAAAATAAATGAAAAATGGAAAGGAAATAGCTCTTGATTCATCTGTAAAATCGCTTCACACAAGTCTTGTCGCTCTTTGATGTCGGATTGTGACTGAGTGGAAGATTGTATTGTGATTGGTTGTGATGTTCTTGACGAGGTATTTCTACCCCGTACCACGCGATGTAACAGTATTGTCACTCCTGCTACATGATGACACAATACAACAGCTTCATCATCACACCAAGCAGCAGCTACATCATCTGCTACTCGCAATGTAGAGAACAGGGGTGGGGACGGGTTGTCTATTAACTCGACCTGAAATGAAAGACCACCTCACCCGTCTCCCTGACTTGAGCAACACCATCACTGAACCCGTCAGAAATGAGATTGTATGCCAGGTAGGCACGCTAGCAACTTCATATCACAAATGTCTAGCAAACTAAATGACTGGTGTTTGTGCTGCTCGGGGAAGAGGTCAATGAAAGCAAATATCGACATTCACTTAATCTCAGCCAGTAAAGCTCGTCGGGAAACTTTATTCAGTAACATGAGACTGAAGACGGCTTCCACATTACTGTCCGCTAATATCACAACATAAAAACAAGAGAGGTTTATAGCAACATCTGGTGCCCAGGCGCTGAGATGTCATTAGAGATGATGGTAGACAGAGAAGAATGGGGGAGGAGGAGGATTAGAGTTGATGGTAGACAGAGAAGAACGGGGGAGGAGGAGGAGGAGGAGGAGGAATACGAAGCTGACTGCACACGGCCCTAGTGGTGGTGGAGAACTGTGGTGGTGGAGAAGTGTGTCAGTTGTAGCTGTACATGTGGTGACAGGATGAGACCAGACCTTGGACATCACAAAGCATGTCGATGATGTGTCATGGCACCAGCTTGATCACGTGTCATCCACAGCACAAAGCCCTATTAGAAAATGTTTCTTACACACATTACATGTAGCGGCACTGAAACAGGGCGAGTTATACACAAAGACCGGCATTTGAAAACCTATCACATATCGTGATATCGTTTGTCAATCCAAAACGACCGTCATTTATCTCACGATGGTTATCTCCCTGCAAATGTCGTCACGTAACTATCGGTTGTCATACCCTCCGCAAAACTCGTTCAGACACCAAAACCACTCATGTCTCTCCATCAAGCCCTTCATGTCACTTCTGTATATCAAACAAATATGCAAAGCCCGCCATGTCTCTACTCTATGTCAAACTCATAAAATACCATCATGTCTCTACTCTATGTCAAACTCATATATACCATCATGTCTCTATGTCAAGCTCATATAAATACATTCACGTGTCTACGTCAAGCGGATGAAGGGGCGAGTTGTGTATTGGTATCTATGTGTACGTATTTTTTGTGTGTGCGCGTGGGTGCGTGCGCGCGCCTGTGTGTTTTAACCTGTTAGATCGACGTCTATAACTAAGATAACTTGGAGTTTTGGATTGGGTTTAGGCTTTTATTTTGGACAAAAACGATTGAGGTAGAGGTTTGTTCACCTGGCAACAGCGTTCGGCAGTTCGCGCATGCGCAGAAGAGGTCAGTTGCCTAAGTCGGGGAAAAAAAGAAAAAAAAGTTCGCCATCGCCGATCGCGTTATGGTCACGTGGTACGTCAGGAAACTGTACACGGGGCTGCGCATGTAGAATATAGCTCCGAGACTGAAAAAAAAAATACGTGCGGGGGGCTCGCAGCGCCCCCTACAACAACCTGATTGTCAGAATCAGACGACGGATGTGATGAGCAGATAAAGTTGCTGGCGTCTGCTGCTCTTTCGTCAGCAATGTTCCCCAACTCCCCATCCTGTCCCTCCCTGTCTGCAGATGGGAAAGTCAGTCTCAACCGTAGGAGTGAGGGGTGGAGGTGGGGGTGGCGGAAGGAGACCAAGGATTTCCTCGCGACACTAGACCGGGGGCAGCAGAGAGGGGTGTGTGTGTGTGTGGGGGGGGACAGGATGTAACTGGCTGCTACTGTACCATCATCAACATGCTGAGACAGGGCTACACACAACGGTCAATATCTAGTCTTGTAACATAGTCTACGGTCTCTCACGTGGTGCTGATACACACTTATTAAAGTCAGAGTCTATCATCTGATATACACTAGTCAGAGTCTACCATGTGATATACACTAGTCAGTCTACAGTCTATAACCTGGCCATGATAGACAATAATTAGTGTATACAGTCTACGTGCTGTGGGAGTGGCACACCATGACAATGGCAACAATGGCGCCTTGAAGACTGTAAACCCTTTTTGTTTTTCAAATTATTCGAGACACAAATTCAGCCGATGCTTCTGTATGGTTGTGAGGTGTGGGGTCTGTGTGCAGACAACATTATTGAGAGAGAGAGAGAGAGAGAGAGCGAGAGAGCGAGGGAGAGAGAGGGAGAGAGAGCGAGTGTCCATTTATTTGATGATGATGATGATGATGATGATGATGATGATGATGATGATGATGATTTCGATTTATATTGCTCAGGTATCCATTCAAAAGAATGCTCATTTCGCAGCAAAAAACAGAAGAGAAGAAAAAAACAACAGGAAAGTAAAAAATAATAAAGACAGAAATGGTGCTATAGGTTGTTTAAGTCTGTCTTAAGTAAACAAATGAGTCTTTAGTCTTTTCCGAAACGTGGTTGGTGAGGTGATGGTGGACAGTGACGATGGCAGACATTCCACAGTTTAGGTGCCGTGTTTGTGAAGGCCCTGGCTCCAGTGTCTTCTTGTTTGTGTCTTCCACTGCAGGGAGACAAAAGCGTGACTGGGAGCCGGAGCGCAGACCACGTGACGGCTGGTAAGGAAAGGTTTCTTGAATGTGTCAGTAAGAACTCCACATGGAATGAGTTAGGGTGAATGTGGAAGATACCCATTGTTTGTAAATGCTTATGTGAGATGTATTGCATACTGACTGAAAGTTGTACATCTGCCCCCCCCACCCCCAGTAGACTTCCAAACAAAGTGTTAAACATGTTGCTAAATATACAGAGTAATAACAAGGCCACTTGGGTTAACAACATTATGCTAACACTTTATCAACATGGGTTCGGATTTGTCTGGGAATCTCAGGGGGTGGGCAATGTTAAGCAGTTCTTAAGAGAATTAAAGCTGTGACATCATCTTGACAAGACACCAAAAGGCAGCGCACGTGACAGTACACATCCTGAGATTACTTAGTAACACCAACACTGACTGACCAAGATGGTGGTTTGTTGGTCAGCGTGCTAGGTGCAAGATGGTTTGCCAGTATATTGCCAGTACATCGAGGGCACTTTGGAGGTTGGTCACTTCCACTGGTCATGTTTGGCAAAGTGTCTGTATGATGGCTACATGATGACTACATGATGGCTACATAAGGACTTTGCAAGACTTGCTCAAGTGTTCGGCAATATTTTATTTTGTTTAAGGAAGGTCTTATGGAAAGTCTGTGTAAAGTAATAAGAGAGAGAGATAGGGATGTGTGTGTGTGTGTGTGTGTGTGTGTGTGTGTGTGTGTGTGTGTGTGTGTGTGAGAGAGAGAGAGAGAGTGTGTGGAATTTAGGGTGTATGTGAAATATAGGATGCATGTGAGAATGTAGGGTGCGTGTAAGTGTGAAATGTAGGGGGTTTGTGTAATGTAAGGTGTGTGTGTGTGTGTGTGTGTGTGTGTGTGTGTGTGTGTGTGTGTGTGTGTGTGTGTGTGTGTGGTTTCGACAGCTTGTGAAGGGATCTGTAAGCTTTAAGGATAAGAAACACTGACTAACAATGTTTGTAAAGAATGTTACTAGCATACAACGAAGTCTCGTTGATGATGTCACAGGTGTGAACTAGTTTTCACGTGGAGAAGTTTGTTGGCGGAGAATAGAGAAGACAATAATAACTTTTGAAAAATGTGAAATAGACTAAGACTGATTAGAGGCGCCACCTGAAGTTGGACGAGAAGTGTACAGTCATAGTTAGTAATCGGTAAATAAGAGAAAATGTCAGCAGGCACGCTCAATGTCATTAATAACGACAGACTGGGGTGGGAGGTGGAATACTACATCCCCACCCGCTCTTCAGTTCGAGTACATAGCAGTGGAAAACCATAGTTAGTATGACGAGGTACGCGCACCCTGACGATAGCTGCAGCAGGGTATCTAGTTGATCCTCCTCCTCCTCCTCATCGTCATCAAAAACAACAAATGGAATGAATGATAGAGTCCACCAACTTGCAGAAACACTCCCAGCGAGTGCTACTAGTACTATACTAGTCAGCATGAGATATTCGATTAGTCTAGTCAGTTATCACCATGGTGAGACAGCGCATGTCCTGACTGTCAGGTACTTGGTGGTGAAGGGACGGGTATGATACTTGTATTTAGTAGACAATGACCAACGCCGGTATTTACTGTCAGCTTCGAGGTGATAAAGGGAGGGAAGCTTGCAGTTGCCTTGTGGCTCCAATTGCGGGAAAAAGTTCGTCTGCGACGGATTATGACCGGAAAACTACAGCCATGGTCGCCACTGGCCTCTCTCACTACATAGACACCCGGTCAGTGGCCTCTCTCACTACAAAGACACCCGGTCAGTGGCCTCTCTAAATACATAGACACCCGGTCAGTGGCCTCTCTCACTACACAGACACCGGGTCACTGGCCTCTCTCTCACTACACAGACACACGGTCACTGGCCTCTCTCACTACACAGACACCCGGTCACTGGCCTCTCTCTCTACATAGATACCCGGTCACTGGCCTCTCTCTCAGTCACTGGCCTCTCTCACTACACAGACACCCAGTCACTGGCCTCTCTCTCTATATAGACACCCGGTCACTGGCCTCTCTCTCAGTCACTGGCCTCTCTCACTACACAGACACCCGGTCACTGGCCTCTCTCTCTACACAGACACCCGGTCACTGGCCTCTCTCTCTACATAGACACCCGGTCACTGGCCTCTCTCTCAGTCACTGGCCTCTCTCACTACACAGACACCCGGTCACTGGCCTCTCTCTCTACATAGACACCCGGTCACTGGCCTCTCTCTCTACATAGACACCCGGTCACTGGCCTCTCTCACTACATAGACACCCGGTCAGTGGCCTCTCTCACTACACAGACACCGGTCACTGGCCTCTCTCTCACTACACAGACACCCGGTCACTGGCCTCTCTCTCTACATAGATACCCGGTCACTGGCCTCTCTCTCAGTCACTGGCCTCTCTCACTACACAGACACCCGGTCACTGGCCTCTCTCACTATACAGACACCCGGTCACTGGCCTCTCTCTCAGTCACTGGCCTCTCTCACTACACAGACACCCGGTCACTGGCCTCTCTCTCTACATAGACACCCGGTCACTGGCCTCTCTCTCTACATAGACACCCGGTCACTGGCCTCTCTCACTACATAGACACCCGGTCACTGGCCTCTCTCACTACACAGACACCCGGTCACTGGCCTCTCTCACTACATAGGCACCCGGTCACTGGCCTCTCTCACTACATAGACACCCGGTCAGTGGCCTCTCTCACTACACAGACACCCGGTCACTGGCCTCTCTCTCTACATAGACACCCGGTCACTGGCCTCTCTCTCTACATAGACACCCGGTCACTGGCCTCTCTCTCTCACTACATAGACACCCGGTCACTGGCCTCTCTCACTACACAGACACCCGGTCACTGGCCTCTCTCTCTACATAGACACCCGGTCACTGGCCTCTCTCTCAGTCACTGGCCTCTCTCACTACACAGACACGCGGTCACTGGCCTCTCTCACTACATAGACACCCGGTCACTAGCCTCTCTCTCTACATAGACACCCGGTCACTGGCCTCTCTCTCTACACAGACACCCGGTCACTGGCCTCTCTCACTACATAGACACCCGGTCACTGGCCTCTCTCACTACATAGACACCCGGTCACTGGCCTCTCTCACTACATAGACACCCGGTCACTGGCCTCTCTCACTACATAGACACGCGGTCACTGGCCTCTCTCACTACACAGACACCCGGTCACTGGCCTCTCTCACTACATAGGCACCCGGTCACTGGCCTCTCTCACTACATAGACACCCGGTCACTGGCCTCT
>SMMW01000435.1:672500-708735 GCA_004794655.1 Marisa cornuarietis
GTATGTTTACAGGATTCACTTGTCACAGCAGTGTCATGTATAGGCTGTATGTTTACAGGATTCGTGTGTCACAGCAGTGTCATGTATCTGTTGTATGTTTACAGGATTTACTTGTCACAGCAGTGTCATGTGTATGTTGTATGTTTACAGGATTCGTGTGTCACAGCAGTGTCATGTGTATGTTGTATGTTTACAGGATTCGCATGTCACAGCAGTGTCATGTATCTGTTGTATGTTTACAGGATTCGCATGTCACAGCAGTGTCATGTATAGGCTGTATGCTTACAGGATTCACTTGTCACAGCAGTGTCATGTATCTGTTGTATGTTTACAGGATTTGCGTGTCACAGCAGTTTCATGTATCTGTTGTATGTTTACAGGATTCACTTGTCACAGCAGTGTCATGTATCTGTTGTATGTTTACAGGATTCACTTGTCACAGCAGTGTCATGTGTATGTTGTATGTTTACAGGATTCACTTGTCACAGCAGTGTCATGTATCTGTTGTATGTTTACAGGATTCACGTGTCACACCAGTGTCAAGGAGGAGGGAGTCAAATCTAGTTATAGAGCACCAATGGTAAAATTCTTCTGTAATCTACAGCTGACTGACCTCCCAGAAAGCATTAGAGTCAGTGAGGTTTTTTCTGTTGAACCTGTAATCAACGTACAGACAGGTGAGTGGAAGTTGTTTACTCGATGTCTTTAAGGGAATTTGACTCTGTGTCGACACCATAATTAAGAAGCTATTTGCTCTCAAAAGATTTCACATTTACAACTTTATATTTTACTAAAGGAAAATAAAACATATCTTAAATAGTAAATTTATCACAATGAACATACTTCCTGACAATAATTTCTGTAGTTAAAAGCCTATTATTAACCTTAGCCTTAAATCTGGTGTTCATCTCATTACTTATCGTCAATGAAAACAATGTTGCATTATCAGGGAGAAAAATGTCCAACCTATAGTTGTTCTTCAGATCTGAACAAACTAATCTTTAGACCTAAACAGACAACTCAGTCTGGCTGAGCTGGTCACTATTTACAGCATCAGCTTTTAGCTGATAATTGCTTTTAGATTAAAAGTGATTGGTATTATGCTCTTCAGTTCATCATTTTTTATCATCAAATAACACAAGCTCTCAACTCTATGCTATGGATGTTTTGAAGGCTCCTGCTTTACTGAAATCTTGTCTGTCCACATCCCTGCCCAAAACCTTCTCCTCATCAGACTCCGGCATTTTATCCCACGGACATCCTCCCTCTGTGCTGCTAAGCAGTGGAACTCTCTTCCACATCACATTCGCCACTCGGACTACAAGGCTACATTCAAACTCTCTCTGAAACATATCTGTTCACTAAGTACTATCCCTGAATTACTATTCTTAGCTCCCTGTCAATACTGACTGTCATGTTAACCATCATGTAATGACTCATCTCACACTGTGTACAGTACCTACATCCCTTCATACCTTCATCTACTGCTTTACACTCTACTCTTGTACCTCATCTTATGTTGGTCAGTGTGTCTATACGTATCTCACTGTCTGTTATCTTTATGTTGTTCAGTGTGTATATATGTATCTCACCCTCCACTGTCTGTTATCTTTCTTTATTATTATTGGTCTGCTCGGAGAGTGCGATCTGTCTTGATGCTGCACATTTTAAATACACATTATTAATTCCCTACTGGAGCATTTGAGTCTGATCTCTGCTGAAAAACAGAATAATACATGATTGCTTCATTTTCATCTTTTTTTTCAACAGGAAATATATTCCTAACCATGTAACTCTATCAAGAGTAAATTCCCTTTTGAAATGTATAGATTTCTTTCTGCTACAGTAGTCTTTATCCAGCAAAAAAGTTTAAAACTTCCTCTATGTTTGCAATCAAACATTTGTCACTGGTCTGCAAGTGACTTGAAAGCATCTTGATTGTGCTTATTTAATTTTGTCACTTGTCTCGATCATCTAGACCTGTCTTATGTTAGGCCAAGACTTCTACAAAAATTATGTTACCCAATTAAGCAAATTTCTTTTTTGGTGTCTTCTAGGTGAGCATGGATGTTTGATTCGTTCTGTTGGGTCCTTGCAAGTCCTGCAGCAGTTATCTTCTGTGATGACATCTGCTAAGGTGCAGGTGAGAGTAGCTCAAGAGGAGGAGCAGGAGGAGAAGGTCTCAGACAGCATCACTTTATCATTTGTTCCTGCCTTCCATGTGCACACCTCTGAGTTGCACCTTACAACAACCTCCCCACGTGGCGACATACACTTGAGCTGTGTACCTCTGGTGGCCCACAGTCTACAGGTGAAAGTTCTTTTTTTTTCTGGGTCTTTCACAAGACAGTACTCAGTACAGGGTGTGGGAATGAGTGGATTTTTTAATGAACCAATTTTCTTTTGGCCATCAGCGTGGTTTCTTTTCTGGGTGCATCTTTCTTTATGCCGACCAGTCCCGTGTTTCATAAATTGGACAGCGATGCTTTAATTTGTATACAATCCTTCTTTGAAGCTCCATTTTGCAATATATACTTGTTTTGTCTCTGTTCACTTTGATTTTTTTCCTTCACTCTGCTGAGAGTGAAATTCCCTTGTCTGTAACATTTTAGTCATGTCTGGCAGCAACAGTATTCTTTGGAACTCTTTCAACTTATGTCAAGAACTTGTTGCTTTTACAGACAGCAAGCCAGGCAGCAGTTACTGCTGTTACAGGTTGTGGCAAGTGAGACAAACACTTACTGCTCATGTTACAGGTGGTAGCAAGTGACCCTCGGTTGGAGGTTTTGAGTGCAGAGCCTGAGAAGCAGGGTCAACTTGTAATTATAACAGTACGCCTGAGAGATTCAGTCACAGGGGATGATCATCTTGAACTCTTTGTTGACATCAGCTGTACCATCACGTCCCAGCACCACCGTCTCCCAGTCTCCATTCAGCTGCAGCAGGGCCAGAAACCAGAAAGTAAGCACGAGTAAATACTCAAAGAGTGGAGCAATGTGAAGTGTGAATAAACAGTTGTAAATGCATATTGCAGAAATCTTAGTTCAAACTTGTAGAGGAGGTGTATGATTTATGCTAGAAAAGTCGTAATGCACAATCCTAGACTTGGTGAACTACATGCAATTAACTGCTCCTGCCGTAGGCCATGATATTGTCTCTTCCACAGAAAAATTGATCTTCATTGTGTGGATGTGTGTGTGTGTGTGTTTTGTGGCACACAGGACCAAGTTCACTCAAGCAAGAAAAAGTAGGTTGGGGTCAGTTGCTTCAGACTGTTCTCCACAACAGCCAGCCTGGCATTGTCCTATTTTTTGTCATCCTGGCCACAGCTGCAGCTGTTCTTGTAGGTGAGTAGCTTTCACTTAACAGACATGTATATTCTTGTAGGTGAGTAGCTTTCACTTAACAGACATGTATATTCTTGTGGGTGAGTAGCTTTCACTTAACAGACATGTATGTTCTTGTAGGTGAGTAGCTTTCACTTAACAGACATGTATATTCTTGTAGGTGAGTAGCTTTCACTTAACAGACATGTATATTCTTGTAGGTGAGTAGCTTTCACTTAACAGACATGTATATTCTTGTAGGTGAGTAGCTTTCACTTAACAGACATGTATATTCTTGTGGGTGAGTAGCTTTCACTTAACAGACATGTATATTCTTGTAGGTGAGTAGCTTTCACTAAACAGACATGTATATTCTTGTAGGTGAGTAGCTTTCACTTAACAGACATGTATATTCTTGTAGGTGAGTAGCTTTCACTAAACAGACGTATATTCTTGTAGGTGAGTAGCTTTCACTAAACAGACGTATATTCTTGTAGGTGAGTAGCTTTCAGTTTCCTGACTAGGCAGTAGGTTTCAGTTTTCTGACCAGGCAGCAACAGATATTCATGGAAATTTCCATTAACATATTTGGATGTGCATTAGATACGCTGTATTTGACCCTGTGAATTGGTTTGTATTCACTTTGTATAAAACTGAGGAGAAAGACTTTGTTGTCACTCTTTGCATTTTCTTGCACAAGTCATAGCTCATGACAAGACTTTGTGTCACCTGTGAACTACAGCCAGTTTAGAAACTTTCTGTCCACTTTGATGAACCTGATAAAAGACAATTATAGACTTGAATCCAGGAACACAACGTAGTATGTAACTTGGTGATTCATTCAAATGCATACAAAGTCGTGTTAAACTGACCATTGAGATGTATAACCATATCAGATGCCTCTGTGACCTGTAGCCATATAGGATGGTAGTAGGCGATAAAACATTGGAACGTATAGCCATATCGAATGCAAGTGAAAGCCATATCACACAAGATTATCTAGCTGTCAGGTGGGGTTATCTAGCCATGTTAGTTACCACTGGGCCATGCAGCAAAATGAGGTAACAGTATAAGGAAACTCAAACACACCAAAATTGTTCTCTTGTTTAATTACCCCAGAAAGTCTTTTTACTTTTTCTGTTTTTCAGTAGGCAGTCACAAATGATAATGGACATTAGATTGGAATGCGTCAGATATGGCCAGCGGCATGTGAGACTGGCTATATGGCTGCTGCCATCTGATGTAGCTATAGTTCACAGAGTTCTGCATAATGTGGTGAGAGGGTTGCATTGATAAGGTGTATGTCATGAGAATATATGTTGGTTGTTAACGACAGGCTACCATGCTGTTGTTGGCCCTCGCTACAAGATGGCCGCAACATCCAATATTTTCCTGAATCAGACTTCGGTGCAGCCATCCCCTCAACACCCGTATCTCCAGCCACGCTCTTCTACAGGTAGATATATTTGATGACGGTACAGAATTGCTAGAGTATGTACTTTTAGAAAAACCTATACAAACTGTGACGAAAAGAATGTCTGTCTTGAACAAAATGTTAAGGGTGTTTCTCTTAGGTAAAAGCTGTGTACTTGACCAAAGTCAGGAGACCTGTGAAGTGTAAGGCATGCATACCATGTTTGCAACAAAAAAAACAACAAAAAATTGTATGTGAACTACTAAAGTATCATTTATTGGAATGCTTTGAACGGGAATACCTAAAGAAAGCTTGGATAAAGTTTGATTACTGCAGAAATCATTTGGTTTTAGGGTCTCCAACCTTCACTTCACCAGCCACACCTTCACGCCTGTGGTCAGTAAGTCCAGCTCAACAGGATACCAGCTTTTCTTTGCATCAGCGATCGCCACACTCGACATTTGCCAAATCTTGACGCAGCAGACATTTACAAAATCAGTGTGCTTCTATACACTTTACAGGTTGAAGAAAATTTTTAAACGATGACAGCCATCAGAATTTCAGGTCAAAAGACTTGTGGGTTAGTGAAGGCAAAAGATTTGTGAAAAAAAGTGATCATGTGTAATATGCCACAGAGCTGTGCAGGTGAATGCACCAGATGAAAAAGAATTCCTGGAATGAAAGTGCACAGTGCTGGAGACCCTGTGCATGTGTGTGTGTGTGTGTGTGTGTGTGAACAGTAGCTGTGTCTATACACAATGGCATTACTAGCATCTGCAGTAACTAGTTATTCAATTCAGCCGTTACATCTCATTTTTATGGCCATGGAATGGCTTCAAATGTGCAGCCCACTTTACTTGGGCCACAACAGGTGTTATGCTGTAAAAAGAATTGCGATTGTTTAATGTGTTTAAATTCTTTTGAAAATAATAAGAGAATATTTTTCAGAGCCACAGCCACTTTCATGGATATTTGTTAACACTTAAAATTGTGTGGCACTGAGGAAGCAGTAGTTAAGACATTGCATTCAGTAGAAAATGCCTTCACATGAAAAACCATGGATTCACGTTGGGATGTGTGTTGTATTAATTTGGACATATGGATGGATCAGATGGAAGTATGTACTGCATTAAAAATGTTTTCTATGTTTATTATTCGTATTAATTTCTTTGTTGTTGGCACTGCATGAATCACCAACCATTCTTTACTTAGGTCAGATTTCATGGAGTTTGTTTTAAGGATGAAACACAAAACAGACCTTTGTGCTATTACTGAATAAATTTCTGCCGAATTTTAATGTATGAGCAGTTTCCATAAAAGAAAAGTGAAAATCCATTCCTCAAAAAATGAATTTTTTTTGTAAAGTAAAATAAACTCAGTCACAGTTTAAACCTGATAAGCTAATATTCTGATAGGCTAACGTCAGACTGGTGACACAAAATACATGATGTTGAAATGCTCTCTTCACTGGCTTTCGGTCATGTAGCCTACAAACTGTCCACTTTGACTTACTCCTCCATTACTGGCACTGGTCCTCGGTACCTCTCTGAGCTCACTTCCATCTACACACCCACACAACCTCTTCGTTCATCTTCTGACACCAAGCTTCTGCGAGTGCCACTAAGACACAGACTATAGACAGAGGTCTGTCTCCTACCAACCCCATTAACTTGGAACAGATTACCTGTCAGCCTTCGTCACTCTGATTCTCTTGCCACCTTTAAGTCCAAACTTAGGATGCGACTTTTCAAAACAACGACGTCACTGTGACCCTGTCCTGACATGAGTGTGTATACATGTGTCTGTTATTTACTCTGTGTGTGAGTGAGTGTCTGTTGTAGAAGTGAGCGAGTCTGTTATATGTAAACATGGCTGCATTGTTGTGGGGGATTCAGTCTGTTTATCATTTCTGTGCAGCACTCTGAGCAAATCTTTGGAAAGGCACTGTATAAATTGTCATTATTAGTATTATTAGTAAACAAGCAGGTAAATGCAGTAGAACCTATGAGCACTAATCTAACCCGGACACATTGGGTCTGCAGGATACATTTTTCCATGCAAAACAATTTCCCCGTAATGCAGACAGATTTGTAGGACAAGATTAAATCCTTTTCCTGTCACTAGTCACCAGTTTTCACATTATTTTCATGGCAAAGTCCATTTTCAGACAATCGGGAAATGCGATTTGTTTTGGGTGTAGCCCCTTAGATGTGTATACTTATTGCACGTAGCAACTTGTGCTTTAGAACAAAATAGGTGTGGTCATTTCATTTTTATAAAAGCAACGACTAGGTATTCTTAAGAAATTGGGATGTTTTGTAACACTTAAGCAGCCTGTCCTAAGTTAACACAAAGTTCATATTTTTCAATCGTCATTCTGTGATGGAGTGAATTTAAGAATTTCAGAGAAATATTCAACAATCAAAATGATTAACCTGTTTCACAAACACATTAAGACACATTAAAACTGCAAGTCCACCTTTAAAGATAAAAGTTAGTCACTTCCCTAGATAGAATGAAAGTCCTCTGAATCTTCCATCAGCAGGTTAGGAGCTCCAGCACAAGAACACAGACTGCAGACTATTCAGATTGTACTTATTGTTTCTATTTGCTCCTGAACTGTTTATGTTCTAGTGAGAAGGCAAAGGGTTTAAATATCTGTGATGCTCAAGTGTCTATTAAATGAATTTTTACTTTAAACAAATGTATGTGCTGACTGTTACAAGAGTAAAAGGAGAAAGTTAAATCTTACAGAAGAGACCAGTATGTGTCAAAGAACGTGTCACTAATGTGTTATAAACATTGTGGCCAGCACCTTGTCAGACACAAGAAATGAATTTTCAGATCATTTGCCGCCTAGTACTGGCATACATTGACATTGACGTCCAGTATAACCCAAACAACAGTTTTCAAAAACCTGCTTTACTGCACGATGCACTTTATTGATACAACAATGTCGATATTTTCCCGACAAAAGTCTGAAGCACAACATGAACTGTTCAGTTACAATTATTGTTGATCCATGTGATACCGTGAGGTAACTGTGTCCATAGACTTTGTGAACGTCGACTGTAAAAGTTTAAGAGACTTTGACACTGAAGTCCTGCTCACCATGCAAACATTATTATTCGTGCACATCAAAAACCTTTAAATGTTAATAACTCAGTTTTTGTATTCTGTATAGCAGGATGGCTTCATGTTTGATAACATAACAAATCATATCCGGTATTTGTAGGTGCACAGGCCTGTTGATCATGTCATACCCATGGTTACTGTCTCCAGTGTGCTCCCCTCAGATCATTACGTGCAGTTTGATCTGTCAGCCAGTCGCCCAGCACTGACACCAGTGTTTCAAACTCTGCTCCATCCTTGTGACATGGACATGTCTATGTTTTGTGATGACTTGGGAATTGAACTAGCCCTCTGCTCCTCAACCTCTGCTGACAGACTTGCGGCCATTCTCCTCTTCATGCTAGAGGCCCGTGCACCTGCTGCGCATACCCAAGTTCACGCCAACAAACACACACCTGGTACCCCAGCATTTACGGAGAGCTAAGGCAAAGCGTCGGCGAGGTGAGGGGTTATGGTAGGTCTGGGTTGACTGTCCATAAAAGCATGTTAAATGCTGCCAAGCGTGCAGTCATCCACCTTGCTTATTCAGCCAAACTGCTTTCCATTGAGCTCACATCAGTACTTTACTACTTGTTCGTCAAGTAGGTGCCTATTTAGGATCTGCAACTACCTGTGGGGCCACACGAGGCTTTGAGCGAGTTCACAAGATCCTCGATATCCGGGCTTGATCAACTGTCTGCGCATCCTTCGGCTCTTGCTAACCACGTTGATGATCTTGCAAGGGCAAGTGCTCGTTTGCTTCCTTTCAACCAATCTCGGAAAGTGAGCTTAGGACCATCATACTCCAGTGAAAACTCACAACTGGTTTCAGTCATATCTCAGATAGGAGTCAGTTATAGTGGATGGCTGTGTGTCGCCACTAGTCTTTATTCTCTGATGAGTCCCACAAGGTTCTGTACTTGGTCCCATCCTCTTTATCATGTACACCAAGCAACTCACTACTCTAATTCAATCTCACTCTATATCTGATCAATCCTTTGCTGACGACACTCAGCTGTATACTCACTGTTCTCCTCAGGCACACACTGCCATCCAGAGCATCCCAGACTGTATTTCTGATATTAGACTATGGATGACCCACAACAAGTTCAAACTAAATGACAAAAAAACCCTTATTTTTCTTTAAAGAGGAGAACCAGAGTTGACCCTTCACTGCCTGTCTCAGTTCGGGTAGGTGATGCTGATGTTCCTTTTGTTATTTCAACACATGACTGAGGTTACATAAAGTCTGCTGACATGTCACTTGATAACATGTTTCTTACATCTGTCGTTCTGCATACTACGAGCTCCGGAAGATCAGCTCCATTTGCCATACTCTGTCCGTCTCAACCACCAAAATTCTCATCTGCTCGTTTATTCTGTCTACACTAGACTATAGCAACTCTTCTTGCTGGCTGTCCTCAATACCTCATTGATGAGCTTCACAGTCCACAACTCAGCTGCTCATCTTGTCAAATGAAATATTGTGGACAGCTTTATTTGTGATGTAACGGCGTCATTGAGGGGCTGCACTGGCATAAGTGGTGAAGAATAAGATTTGAGCAAATGGAGAGTGATTGTGTGTCTGTTGTGTCCTTGACTGGGACGGGGAAACAACCTGATCGTTTTCTCCAGTGCTGTGTGTAAAGTCTTAACAAGATTAGGTAAAAATGTAAATTATTCAAGTGAAATGTGTTGAGGTGAGTCTGCCTCAGTTTTGATTTTTTAGAATCTTTGTATGAAGTTTTGATTGCATTATTAATTAGAGAATATTTAATTGGTAATATTGCATAACTGCAGCTTTACAGAAAGAAATGAATCTCTTAATTTTACCATTTTCTTTCTTTCTTAAGACAATATCAAACACAAATAAACTCAATACACCAGATGTGTTTTCAGCATTTTTTTTTCACATGGTTTTACGTTGGATAAAATGTCTTGTTCACAGCCATACCAGTGGATGAACAAAATGAATAGCCAGTAGAAGACTTGTACTGACCACCAAGCTTTGAACATAACAACAGATCTGTCTTAAACACAGGCCTTATTGTTTAACATCCCATTTGCAGTAGGGGTCCAGAATGTTTGCAATAGGCACTCTACGTCTTTTATTCAGGCCCACAAAATTATGAGATATGAACATATAGAATAAACAGCTACTGTGTATGATGTAGGGCCTATGTCATGAAGTGAACAAGAAGATGCAATTTTTTTCCATGCAATCTTCAATTACTTTAAAACAGTTAATCAGCAAGTGTTAGCAAGATGTATGTTATGTGTGTATGTTATTTCTCGGAACTTCCTTATGTTCCGGCCAGACAACTCCGCTCTTCCTCTGATTACCGTATCCTAACTGTTCCTGTCACCAGAACAACAACATATGGTCACAGGACTTTTGGCTACTGTGCTGCAAAACAATGGAACTCTCTTCCTTTCCATATCCGCCACCTTCCTACAACTGAATCTTTCAAATCTGCACTGAAAACGCACCTCTTCCTTGAGCTTTACTCCTAACACAGTCCACACAATGCTCGTCCTTCATACCCTCCCCCCTTCTGTTCTTGCTACTTGTCTCCCCATTTTCTCTGCAGAGTCACTATATTCTCTGTTCCTGTTACTTGATGCCTTTTTGTGTTTTCTATCTTTGTTTTCTGTTTGTCGTCAGAACTGTCATTTATTCTTCCGTCCCTCGTGTTCTATCCATGTAATCCATGTCTCTTCCCCGTTTTAAGCGCTAAGAGCATGCTCTCTATGAGTGTGAATATGCGCTATACAAATCTTCATTTATGATTACTATTATAACATCAACATCAAGATGAAAATTCATTCCACACTACCTTTGTGAAAAAGAGCAGGACTGTAGCACAAGAGACCATATATTTGTATTAATGGCTATGATACAAAAACAAATAGCTCAACATAAGAAGCTGTATGTAGCATTTATAGGTTTTCGCAAAGCATTTGACTCTATTAATAGGAATAAACTTTGGCGTATTTTGCATAAAAATGGTGTTGGTGGGAAACTTTAAGGTGCTGTTAAAAGCATGTATTCTGTCGTCAAGGCACATGTCTGTATAGGAGGAATGTTTTGATTGCCCTCGAGATCTCAAACAGGGTGAAACTTGTAGCCCCGCACTTTTTTCTTTGTTTATTAATGAGCTAACTTGCGAAATTAGAAACAAGGGACGTCATGGTATCCAGTTCTCTCCAGACCTTATACAGCTGTTTATTTTACTGTTTGCCGATGATGTTGCCTTGTTTTCCGATACAGTAGTGAGTTTGCAGAATCAGTTAAATATCCTGAATAATATGACTAAACATTTAGAACTCGAAGTAAATTTTGATAAATCGAATATTGTAGTTTTTAGAAACGGTAGTTTTATCTCACAGAATGAAGAATGGTTCCTGGAAAACACACAAAACTATTGTCAATACCTATAAATATCTTGGAAGGTATTTGTCAACTCGTTGTGTCTTTACTCAAGCCCTACAAGACCTTGCAGGGAAAGCACGGAAAGGAGTAGCTAGTATCCTGAAAGTGTTATGGTCTTTAGATGATCGTAATCCATCATTATTTTTCAAACTGTTCGATAACCAAATAACACCAATACTGTTATTATATATGGCTGTAGCGTACAAGGGGGTGCGGCAGTAGGGTGGTATATTGTATATTAAGTTCGACACACACGGTGTGCTTTGGTTTGTCACTGCCACACAGGAAATCACGAGAAATTGAAAGTCTCGGTTTTTACTATATTTCACGTGTGATCCGAGCAGAGCTCACCATCTGTCCTGGTGGTCAGGGTGTCTTGTTTTTTAGTTTTTTGTTTTGTTTTGTTTTTGTCGCTGCCACGGGAGGATCCCGAGAAATTTGAAGTTTCAGTTTATTTAGTATTTTATGTGCGGTGCGGGCTATAAGTTCACCTTTTGGCGACGTAAACAAAGGTGGGTAGATTAGACCCGACCATAGCAAGTGGGAAGATTCGATACAGTGGCGTAGGAACCGCGGGGGGCAAGGGGGACAGCCGCCACCCCCCCAAAAAAAAATCAAGAATGTGAACGTTATTCATTGTCAGTATGGAGCTTGCTCCCCGAAAACCGAGCATCTTCCTACGCCAATTCGATATTGGTTATTCGATATTCCAGCAATCTTGGTGTGTTGCTTGCTGTGTGCTGTCACTGACGGGGGTGCAGTCTTCATTCAGGCCTACCAGTCGTCATAGTGTATGTCGACGTGAGGCGCTAGAGAGAGCGCTGGTTAGTGACAAGAGTTGTCACCGTACTTACTGGTATTCAAGCCGAGGGCTGTGGTTCTACTACCAGCATAGTACAGAGAGAACATTTGCTGAATGAGGAGGCAGGCGTCTGAGAACTTATCTGACGTAAACAGAGGGACTCCGCCGAGAGCGTGGAAGGCTGTGGGAAACTACGGGTGTTGACGGCTGGAGCTGACTATAGACGGCCTGGGGTTCGGCAAAGACGAGTGAAAGGGTGTCCGCGTATCTCCAAGGTGGAAAGAGCATCCGATACAGAGAGGCTGAATGACTGACTTGTGTGGTGCGATATCCTACAGACGATATCCGTACTTTCGGAGGACCACTGACGTGAGGCAGAGGCATGGGCTTCCGATGATTTTACACCAGACGAACATCCCCAAACGAAGTAAGACCTTGATTAAGGTAGAGTGAAGCACCGGGTGTCCATCTTGTAAACCTCCTACGGGAGGAGTTGTTAAAAATTAAAAATAACCAGAACTTTAAGGTTAAGTGGAGGACTATAGGTTTTAAACCTTCCACAGGCGGTGTGAGGGCCTAGGGTGTGCTACCCATTCTGACTCCCTTAGTAGATTAACGTATTTATACGTATGTGTGCTGAGTGCACCAAATTCCAGGACATTTGTTCATTGTGTATACCTGTTACATTTAAATAATAATAATAGTGAAGATTTTTATAGCGCATATTCACACTCATAGAGAGCATGCTCTTAGCGCTTAAAACGAGGAAGAGACGTGGACTAAGTAGACACAGAACAAAGGGGACGAAAGAAAACGACAGTACTGACGAAACAGAAAACAAAAGGCATCAAGTAACAGGAACAGAAAAATATAGTGATTCTGCGAGAAAGATGGGTAAAGTAGCAAGAGGGAAGGGGGCGGGGTTAAGAAGGACGAGCATTGTGCGGACTGTGTTAGGAGAAATGCTCAAGGAAGAGGTGAGTTTTCAGTGCAGATTTGAAAGATTCAGTTGTAGGAAGGTGGCGGATATGGAAAGGAAGAGAATTCCATTGTTTTGCAGCACAGTAGCCAAAAGTCCTGTGACCATATGTTGTTGTTCTGGTGACAGGAACAGTTAGGATACAGTCGTCAGACGAAGAGCGTAGTTGTCTGGACGGAGAGTAAGGTATGAGAAGTTCAGAGAAATATTCAGGACAGGAGCCAGCAAAGAAATTAAAACACAGCACAGACAGTTTGTACTGAATGCGAGAACGGATGGGTAGCCAGTGTAGAAAACGAAGGAGAGGAGTGACATGGTCCCGTTTCCTTGCTCTAAGCACCAGACGCGCAGCAGAGTTCTGTACTCTCTGGAGTCTCTGAATGAGGTAGTCAGGGCAGCCTGCCAGCAAGGAGTTGCAGTAGTCAAGTCGAGAAAGAACAAACGCACAGACAAGAGTGTTGGTAGCGCGTATAGAGAGAAAGTGACGGATGGCACTGATCTTACGGAGCTCATAATAGGCAGACCGACAGACAGCTGCTACATGTCTATCGAGTGTCATGTCATCAGTGACAATAAATCCCAGATTCCTAACAGATGACGTGAAGGTGATGTTGCTGTCGCCCACCTTGATGTGATTGGGCAGACTGACGAGTGAAGGTTGATGTCTTCTTCTATGGCACAAGAGGGCTTCCGTTTTATCATCATTTAGTTTAAGCTTGTTTTTTAGCATCCAGCCCTTGACATCACTGATACAAGCTTCTATAGAGCTAATAGCAGAGTAAGACTCAGCTGGCGGAGTGGAACAGTAAAGCTGCGTGTCATCAGCATAGGATTGATGAGAAACCTGGTGAGACCGGATGCATGATGAAAGGGGCTTAGTATACAGGATGAACAGAACTGGGCCAAGTACTGAGCCTTGGGAACACCACAGAAAAGTGAAGCAGGGCGAGATGTCTGACCATCAACTGACACAGTCTGGGTCCTATCAGTGAGATAGGAGTTGAACCATGAGAGGGCAGGTCCAGAAATCCCGTAGAGGGTGTGAAGTCTGTGAAGAAGCAGAGAGTGGTCTATAGTGTCAAATGCAGCAGACAGGTCCAGTAGGGTTAATGGAGAGACATCACCACTGTCAAGAGCAGATAATATGTCTGTTGTCACTTTAATAAGAGTGGTCTCGGTGCTGTGGAAAGGTCTATACGCCGACTGAGCTTGTGGGATAAGATGGTGCTCTTGTAAGTAGGCCCAGAGCTGTGTCAAAACTATTTTCTCTATGATCTTAGAGAGAAAAGACAAGTTGGAGACTGGGCGGTAGTTGTTCAGGACATTGACGTCAAGCGTGGATTTCTTTAGAAGTGGCCTCACCACCGCATTTTTGAACAAAGATGGGAAAACACCTGACGACAGGCTGACATTTACAATATTAGTGATGGCAGGAAGTAGAGTATCGAGGCACTCGAGCAGAAGGCTTGTGGGCATCGGATCTAACTCGCAAGTTGTTGGTTTAGCTTTTAGGATAACCGCTTTCACATCGGTCTCAGAGACTGGTAGGAACTTGGACATGGAGCATCCTGGGAGGACATCACAGGAGATGCTGTCAAGCACTGACACAGAGTCTAAAGATGATCGAATGTCCGATATCTTGCTGGTGAAATAATCACTAAAAACTTGCGGCAGCAGTGAAGCAGGGTAGGCAGTAGGCAGTGGTGTTGCTGTACGAGATCCAGTCATTTGAGAGCAGATGCCAAAGAGCTTTTTGGAGGAGGTGCAGTTAATTATTTGGCCCTGAAGATATGATGTTTTAGCCTCATAAATGCATTTTGCCACGCTTCGCTTTGCGGCATTATAAATTTCTTTGTGGATGGCGAGTCCAGTCTTCCGCCAAACACGTTCAGCTCGCCGGCGCGTGCGCTTCAGGTCACGGAGTTCGACACGGATGTGTGAATGCCAAGGCGCACATTTAGACTGGCGCATCAGACGTCGAGACACTGGGTCACGTGGTCATCAACTACTCGACGTAAAACACAGTCAAGTTGCTCGGCAGAAGGTGGTTGGAGGAGCGCCATCTGCAGCTGTGCTTTGAATGCTAGTCTATCCACATTTTGTAATGACCGAGTGGGTCTGAAAACTGGCGCCGATGATGGGCATTTGCGATCCAGTTCGATTAGTACTGAGTAGTGGTCAGATGAGAGATCATGGGAAACATCAACTGACTGGACTAAGTGGTCATCAGGTCGATGTATGACCCAGTCCAGGATGTGATCTCTTTTGTGAGTTGGTTGCGACACGGACTGGACAAAACGAAAGGTGTGCAACATTTTGGACAGTTTGACAGTGTCAGGGTGAGAACTGTTGTCGAAGTGTACATTAACATCTCCGAGGAGAATTGCGGGTCCAATTAGTGCATTGCTATAATCCAAGAGATCGTGGAATTCTGAGAAAAATGTAGAGGCTGTAAGTTTGTTCCTGGCACTAGGAGGAGGTCTGTAGATGCAGAGCAGGTGCATCGAGCAATGAGGAGCCGAAGAGGAGACTTGTACAAATTCAAAAGACGTGTGAGGGAACGATACGGCAGTAGTAACAGACAGGTACTTGGCAAGTGATGATCTGTAGATTATAGCAATACCACCACCACGTGTAGGGCGGGGGAAAGATTTTAGGCAGTAGCCCACTGGAGTAAGAACGACACACACGCTCTCGTCGCCATGTTGTTTAAGCCACGTCACGGTGATGATGAAAATATCAAGGCGGCTGTCTATGACGTCTCAGTGATGATGAAAATATCAAGGCGGCGGTCTGTGACAAATTCTACGATTTCGGCTCGCTTCAGTGACTGTTGTGCAGAAGATACAGACTGGGCGTTGAAAAGCCCAACGTGGAGGCGAGTGTTCAGTTGTGTGCGGGAAACTTGGCAGTCTCCTGTTCTCAGACGACCATGTTGGTTTGGTGTAAAGTTATTCGACCCAACTGGTTCACTCTCATCACGTCCACGCTGACGCTGATGCTGCTGTGTAGGGGAAACATGATTCAGCAGAGAGTTTGTGAGCAGAGAGTTTTTTTTTCATACATTTCTTGTATGTCCTTTACGTGAGCCTGTGCTGCGTGTTAATATACTCGAGTGAGGTATTTTCCTGCTAAGCCTAGCAGTGATTGTTATAATGTAATGATAATTATCATATTACCCTAACTACCTGTTGTAAAAATACTGTTTTTTTTACCTTGTTTAGAGAAGTATTTTGTGTATTCATTGTGTAATTAACTGTGACATTGAGTTTAATAACTATTCGTCTCGCGGAGGGAGGCTCTACACCAGGGTGGTCATGTGTTGTTGTGTTGATTTAACGACTGCGCGTGTCAGCGGGTGACTCGCGGTGTGTATGCGGGTGATCCGTGACAATGGCTGTGAAATATGGGGGCTCAGCGCTGATATCAGCATTATACAAAAATTTCATCTGTTTGCCTTGAAACATTTTCTGGGCGTCACTTCTCGGACTCCAAATGCTCTAGTTGATGGCGAGTGTGGGAGATACCCGCTTTATATATGTATATATACAACAATACAAGATGCATTAGATACTGGCTTAGAATAACTCGCCTCCATTCAAACTGTTTGCCTAGGAAAGCACTAGTCATGTTAGAAAAATTACTTCAAAATAATAAAACAACGGCTGAATAATATAATAACACTCTATACATTTGGTTTTGGTATTGTTTGGGAAAATCAAGGTGTTGAGAATGTTAAACTGTTTTTAAGGGAGTTTAAACTAAGGCTTATAGATTCAGTGGCGTAGGAAGATGTTCGGCGTTGAACGGTGTTCGCACTCGCACATTACGTAAACAAGTATCGGGGTGGGGGGGTACGTGTACACACGCACATACACGGTGGTAGCACGGACATGAAGGCCCGTGGTGGTAGCATCACAACACACGCTTCTTTAGTCTTAAGGCAAGCAGCATTTAAAAAAAAAATTGAGCAATGACTCCCCCGGCTAACACAATCACAAGAAATGCGATGAACGTTATAATAATTATTAATCATACTAATCAAGGTTTGCAAGTCAGTGTGGCAAAAACTGCATCTTCTGTGATTTCTATGGCCATCTACCAAAACACAGACACACATATATATATATACAGACCAAACAGTATAACACAAATAACTTATGTTGAGTATAATACAACATAATAAGGAATACGAATAACATGCAGCGTAAAATAAAACTGATAGAGATATTATGTAACACACAAAGAGGGATGGTGGTGTGTGCGAATAATCTGGCCCGCATGGCTACAATAAATTGAGATTGTACTTAAGTTCTAGTAAGCATCAAGCTATCTGCTCCCCCTTAATACTAAACACGTCTCTTAATGATCTCAAAAGTATGTATTGTGCATAAATGTCTTTTAAATACGTTAATATACTTACAGTAAACTACAATAAACACTAACCCTTGTCTTTGATGCCTCTGAAAAAATATGTAGTTGCCAATTTGTATTGTTTTAAAACTGTGTGTGGGTGTGTTGGGGGGGGGAGGTTGGGATGCTGTTTCTTGTGAACTGGTGATGGGAGGAACGTTGATAGCTGAGATAATTAAAGGGCACTTGTTCCCAGGATGACCAGAGCACAGGAGAGGACGGCAAGGAAAGGTGACAGACCACCGTGATTTATGAGCACCTCCCCGGCAGGTCACTCAGCCGAAGCCAGGGAGACATTTACCTGTAGGTCCCCCGTTCCGCCATCTCAGCCGCGGCAGTTATGATTCCAGTTATCACCCTTGACTCTCTCTTCTTTATTTTTTTCTTCTTATTTTGCTTTTTGTGAGGAATTACGTCTCCAATACTGATGAGGGGGGGGGGAACAGATATTCCTGCCCCCCCCCCAGTATTTTCCTTGAGGGGGCGGCTGTCCCCCAGGTTCCTACGCCACTGTTGTAATGAGGAGACATTGTCCAGCTCCCAGCGGGCCGTCCATTCTGTACGTGCACCTGCAGGTAGAACTCACATGCGACTTCTGAATGTTACTGTGTGCGAATGAATGCAACTGTCTGAAACATGAATGCACGAGTCTGTTTGGCGGATATGATGGTATTGTTTTGTGATTTATATCAAACTGCCCCCCCACCCCCCGTATTGCTCTGTGAGACAAGTCAAGTGTTATTGATGTTTGTTATTCCGGGTTTGGTTTGGTCACGTGACTAAAACTTGTTTCTAAGGGACCCGCAGCGGTTACCTACCGCCGCCAGTTCGATCCTATCAAACAGTCTAATCTATTTAAACTTAGCAAACGGCGTGGCTTCTTTCCTTCTTTCTTCCTTGAATTGTAAAAATAACTTAGGTTATGTGCGTGGTCGTAGGTGCCATCCACACTAGCCCGCACGACGTAGCGTTACGTGGCGAGAACAATTACACTTCATTGACAAAGTTAACATTTGTAATATTCCCCTTTCTCCTATCATAAATTTAAATTAATATTTTTGATCTAATTTTGAGAACTAAATTAGTGCAATTTATTGTAATTTAAACCAATGGCTGCACAGCTGTGTAGGTTGTATGCGGAACTAGTGTGACGCACCCGGCATCCGCAGTCCACGTTGTATGAGCACGTTGCTTCACCACGCAACCGTACCGTCGAGAGGGACGGCTTAAACAGGATGATATAAACAAACTACCACTGTGTTTCTACAGTACAAGTCTTTTACAAACATCACTGCAGAAAATGATAGCTGACACAGCTTTTCCAGCCAACAGGTATGGGTGAAACACCAACATATTATTCCTGGAATGATTCATATTTGTCTCGTGATGCAGTGCTCAGTCTGAGCGTGAAGAGTGCATAGAGCGTGTGTGTGTGTGTGTGCGTGTGTCTGTTACATTTTGATATAGGTTGCTGAACTTGATTAATTGATACCAGTGTTCTTTGGGATTTTTTTTTTCACTGAAATGCTTATTTCCAACGACGGGTAACGTGGTTTTATAGACGCGAGCTTACATGTGCACGTTCTTGTGTTCTACCTTTCAACTCATTTTTGATGGGAAATGCATTTGCATTTTAAAGTAAACAACAATGATGGTGTAAGACTGGGTAATGTCACTATGTGTGATACCCAGCTAGCAAGCATGGTGGTGTTACTAAGACTGGAATTTTACAAATGCCAGTGTACCTGTTTTTCCATATGCCAATACTTTTCTTGATTTAATGGGGGAGGAGTTAAAAATGATAAACCAAAACCACAGTGAATTATCTCCATCATGATGTTTAATTATTTGAGCACATGCTTGTGATAAGTGCTTATAGATACTCTGCTCATATTCATGCAAAATTCCCTCTTTAACAAGCTTAGCATTATACAAGTTTAGTAGTCTGCGTTCATGCCTCTCATAGCAATTCTAAACATGATAAAATGATGCTTTATAGTATTTGAAAATTGTTGGTTATAAGAAGAGATTTGATTGACAGCTGACTTACATCATAATAAGCAGTAGTACAAAGGATTGTTGAAAATCATTTTGCTAGTTGCTATTCTTACTGTTGTTGAAAAAAGTGCACATACAGTAAAAGTACAACCCATATAAAAAAGATAAGGAGAAAAGGCAACGGTCAGTGTGAGAAATGTAGTCTATGTATGATTCTATATATTAAGCAGCTGTGTATTTGTGTGTGCAGCATGTTTGATAAGTCCATAGGATGTTCCTGCTGCTAGTCAGAGTCGGCGTTAGGGTAGGGTGAGCAGAGCGACCGCGCCTGAGGGGGGCCCCGCGAAAGGAGATTTTGTGGTACAGTATATAGCCTACATGTACGGCTAAAGGTCCTGCATATGACATTTGCTCAGGGCCCCACGGAGTCCCGCGTATTCCTAACGCCAGCTCTGTGCTAGTTATTGAACATATCTCAATGTCTGTGGCTTCTGTGATATTCAATATTAGTATACATATTGTTCCCTATGTTCACCGATTGTAACACGTAACATTTTCTTTGTTGCAGCCCCTGGTTGTGTGACAAGGAACAGAACTGGGATGATTTAGAAGATCACTGGGACTCATTTCCATGGTGGGTCCAAGAGAACTGAACAGTGTCTCCAATTCCAGAGACACAAGCTCAAGTGATTGGGAATGGAAGGGGGGATAACTAATAGTTTTTACAGGTGCTTTATTGTCCACATTTCATGATGGTAGTATATCCTTTGTATGCTTTGAAGTGCATGATGAACTATTGTGAGGGTTTATGTATTTATTTCATTTGGGTAGCGTAAGTTCAGAATTGCATTTTGTTCAGAAAACTGGTATTGCAATTTTAATATTTTACTACACATTTTTTGGCCCCCTAATTTTAGTTAAAAGTGAACAGGGTTTGTCCTGTTGATCATGATGTAATTAAGGAAAGAAAGGAAGTAGCGTGCTAAAAGTGATGTCACTAAAGAGATTACTACAGTACTAGGCCAAATTTTTAACATTTATTGTACACAGGTCTCTCTCAGACAGTGAAGTTCATGACTTCATTACGAAGCTAAATGGGGAGGAAATTGAGCATGAAGGAGACACAGACTTGATCTCCACACTGCAGCCAGACGTGCAGCTGTGGCAAAGTTCAGATGACCTCGACCTTCTGTCATCAGTCACTCTAGGCTTACTGGATGATGAAGATGATGGTAGGTGATTAGTTCAGTGTGATGACAACAGCAGTCTTGTGAAAGAAGCAAGGTGTGTGTACTATATATACCTAGTGTGTCACCATGGTGTACAGTTGGCAGATAGAGAATGCTTAATATCCTGGCATGTCATTTTGCACTGGTTCAGGTCACCTAGAAATGATGAGAGATAACTCCTTATTCGCGATAGCAATCTTTTGCTGAGGTGCTTTGGTGAGAAACCCGGCAGCCGTGTGTGTAACAAGTAAAACGTAGTTGGTGGGACTCAGGCCTTGCATGTCAATGGCACTATATCTTGGCTTTTTTCACTTCCTCATTAAAATTAGGCTATTCTTAATCCTATCCTGTTAGTCCCTTATATGAATCCAATGTTCTCACTGATTCATTTGCTCTTGATTTGCAAATATGTTAGTAACATATTTCTCTACTTCTTCTTGGACCACCTTTTATGCAGTGGAAATGCTGTTTGATGTTACAGCCAGGATGTCCATAAGAAACTAACACTAAGTAAATTTGAAGGTTTGCTGCTGTGTAGCAAGAGAAACATTACCATTATTTCTGGATGACATGTCTATTAAGGCCACTGGTGTTACTTTTAGAGAGTCTGAGATCCACGACGTGTAGATAAGATGGGTATGCCATCCTTAACACGTACCCAGTTCGACCAAGCATGTGAGATCGAGTGATGGCAACATATAAGCACAGAAACTGTGCTCCAAACAAGGGCTAGTGGAAGTTGGATGCATTTGATCAAAAGTTGATCCACTGCACACTCTCTCTTTCTCTTGCAAAACACACATCTGTATATACATAATACCCCCCTGAGTTCTGCCCCTTACACAGGCAGACAGATCTGTGGCCTCAGGAAGCCACACTGGTGATAACAGCACTGTCTGCTTTCCACTTTTTATAATAAAGAAACTTGAACATTATGACATTATGATGATCAACAGAAAAGACTGACCGAGATGCTTCTCATGGCAGATGCTGTTTATCATGACACTAGATACTACTCAAGATTTGACAGACCCTGCTTGGTACTGGTTATGATGAGATATGCCATGCTAGGTACTGGTCATGATGAGACATGCCATGCTAGGTACTGGTCATGATGAGACATGCCATGCTAGGTACTAGTCATGATGAGATATGCCATGCTAGGTACTGGTTATGATGAGACATGCCATGCTAGGTACTGGTCATGATGATGAGACATGCCATGCTAGGTACTAGTCATGAGACATGCCATGCTAGGTACTAGTCATGATGAGACATGCCATGGTAGGTACTAGTCATGATGAGACATGCCATGCTAGGTACTGGTCATGATGAGACATGCCATGCTAGGTACTGGTCATGATGAGACATGCCATGCTAGGTACTGGTCATGATGAGACATGCCATGCTAGGTACTGGTCATGATGAGACATGCCATGCTAGGTACTGGTCATGATGAGACATGCCATGCTAGGTACTAGTCATGATGAGACATGCCATGCTAGGTACTGGTCATGATGAGACATGCCATGCTAGGGACTGGTCATGATGAGACATGCCATGCTAGGGACTGGTCATGATGAGACATGCCATGCTAGGGACTGGTCATGATGAGACATGCCATGCTAGGTACTGGTCATGATGAGACATGCCATGCTAGGTACTGGTCATGATGAGACATGCCATGCTAGGTACTGGTCATGATGAGACATGCCATGCTAGGTACTAGTCATGATGAGACATGCCATGCTAGGGACTGGTCATGATGAGACATGCCATGCTAGGGACTGGTCATGATGAGACATGCCATGCTAGGGACTGGTCATGATGAGACATGCCATGCTAGGTACTAGTCATGATGAGACATGCCATGCTAGGTACTAGTCATGACTTGCCATGCTAGGTACTAGTCATGACTTGCCATGCTCAGTGCTACCCATTGCTTCTGTTTTCAGAGTTTCACCTCCAGAATCACGCCCACAGTGTTAACAATTTTTTATCTGGGATAGAGGCAGCAGCCAAGCGCACCAATGCCACATCAATTCAGTCAGGGTACTCCAGTGGCAGTGACAGCTGTATCAGTGTTGACGAGAATGATACTCAGAAGTCAGACAAGAGAGCTACAAATATCTGTTCCACCTCACTGGTTGCGGTGAAGTCCCACGTGGAATCAAACAAATGCAAGATAAAAGCTGAGGCACTATCAACGAAAAGACGATGGTATGTGTGAATGCATGTTCCACCCATTATTGGATGCAGTTTTATATGCGTTTACAAGTCTTTTTCTCAAAAACTTCAAATCCACAAACATGATTCAAAATCATTTAAAAAGAGCATTTTTAAAATGTCTTATTTTATATTGAATAGATTTTTTTTATTTTATTGTAAATTTATGCTAAAAATGATTTAAAAGCCTGGGTAGAGCTAGGTAAAAGGTTGATGGTCTCTTTCTTAGTGTTTGTCATGTAAATCTAATAAGGCCTCACTGCACCTCATGTTTGGCTGCACTATATAGAATTCGCTTTTCCTTATTAAACGTTGTGTTAAGTGGGTTATTGATTGAACAATCCTTATGGTCTGAATGTTTCCCAAGTCCCCAGTGTTTTCTATGGGTTCAGTGCCCGTTGAAGACAAGTGACGATGATGAGGCTACCAGCTTCATGTCTGCATTTAGTCGGCAGTGAGCTTTGTAGAGACATAGGATCACTACCTGTTAATTAAAGAAACTGGTAGGGGTCACTTGTCACTTGCTGAACACTTGCATTACAGCTTTCGTGCAGGTCTTTATCTCATGGAAGCTGTGTGGTTGCTGTCCTTGATCCATTTCTGGCAATGTGCATAAGGTGGAGATTATTTCCTAGAAATGGCTTCTTTCAAAATGGACAGTGCATTAGTGGGCATCCATCTGCTTTGAGCATTGGATTGTGAGCTGCAGAGCTTGGTACCTGTTAAATGCAATATTATAGCTGGTTTTCATTACTATGAGTAATGTTCATTTATTTCTGCTTTCTTTGTTAAGAGTAGCTATCAAGAGCTGGAAGAGAACTGTTTTCACTGCCTGTTTTAAAGGATTGGATGCTGGGTAGGCGGCAGCTATGGAAGGGGAGAGAACTCCACTGTTTTGCTGCACAGTAGATAAAAAGCTGGTGACCATATGTTCTGCTGATGGGGATAGTCAGCATGCGGTTGTTAGGCAAAGAGCAAAGTTGTCTGACTGAAATGTAAAAGAGAGAAATTCAGAGAAATGGGGCAGGAGCCAGCAAAGAAATTAAAAGCACAGTTCATCTTGAACTGAATGCCAGCATGGATAGGTAGCCAGTGCACAGAACAAAGCTGGGGAATGACCTAATCCCATTTCCTACCTTTAAGCATCAGACGTGCAGCAGATTTCTGATTTTCTAGAGTTTATGACTAAGGTCTGCAAGACAGCCAGTCAACAAGGAGTTAGAGTAATCAAGCCACAGATTGAAGGCAGTGAATCAAGCTGGAGATAATCCAGCCTCTGTGTGTGTATATATATATATATATGCTCCTGCATTTGCCTGAAAATGCATGAAGACCTTTGAAATAAAGACAACCTGCACCCTGTCTGTGGATATAGCTTCTTATAAGTATTTCCATTCGTAGAGGTGCCACAGCATCAGCTCAGGTAGACTGCCAAACAGGCTTTTCTGGCTGTTTTGGTATAAGTACCCGAGGACATGATTTATATATATATATATCAGTGAGCAGCTGCATATTCTGAGGACATTTATAGCAATGCTTTATGTGCATACAATGATAAATAATAATAATAATAGTGAAGATGTTTATAGCGCATATTCACACTCATAGAGAGCATGCTCTTAGCGCTTAAAACGAGGAAGAGACGTGGACTAAGTAGACACAGAACAAAGGGGACGAAAGAAAACGACAGTACTGACGAAACAGAAAACATTAAAAGGCATCAAGTAACAGGAACAGAAAAATATAGTGATTCTGCGAGAAAGATGGGTAAAGTAGCAAGAGGGAAGGGGGCGGGGTTAAGAAGGACCAGCATTGTTTATAATGACTACACTGTTAAAAAAAATAAGAACTGAGCTTGTACATTGTTGAAAGCAGTAAGCCAAGAAATCGTTGAACACTGGATTTGCAGATTTTCCATGTTTATCCTCGTATTAGACTATTGTTAGAACTACTAGCTGTCACACCACACAGTTTGACAGGTGCATTCATTCACAAAAACACACAAAGAAAGTGGGGCCTTTCCCGCCCAGCGCAACACCAAAATATTTTAAGCAAAAGCATTCTTGTAATCTTTCAACACTGAACAATAAACATCTAGTATATTCTAACATTCAACTTTCAACACAAAAAATAATGGGCCTGTACTCAGATCAACATTATCACTTTGAATATACCAGGCCTTTCACCTGTAGCTTGTCTATCACAATAGACAGCAGTGACTTGTCTATCTAGGGTAATGTTCGCAGTGGTGATGCCAAGATTTCTGATGGATGGTGCAAAGGTGATGTTGGTTTTGCCTATCATGCAGATTCAGATTGATGAGAGATGACTGATTTCTTCTTCTTAAGCATAAGAGGGTTTCTGTTTTATCATTAATTTTCAGTTTGCTTTGTACCATCCAAACTTTGACATCACTAATACAGACTTCTATGGTGCTGATAGCATAGGGAGACAGAGTTGGTGGGGTAGAGCAGTTCAGTTGCATGTCATCAGCGTATGACTGATGAGAAAGATAGAGAAACTGCATGCATGGTGACTGTGGTTTGGTGTACAAAATAAGTGTCCTGAGCCTAAGGACACCCCACAAGAAAGAAGAACAAGATGTGATGTTCGACTGTTGACGAACAGTCAGGGTCCCATCAGTCAGGCGATAAACCATGCTAGAGTGGGTCCCGAAATTTTGTAAAGGGTGGTAAGTCTTTGAAGGAGCATAGAGCGGTCTGTAATGCTGTATGCGACAGACAGGTCCAGTAGAGTTAAGGCAGAAACACCACAATGGAGGACTGATAATACATCAGTGGCTACTTTGATGAGAGTAGTTGTGGTACTGGGAAAAGGTCTGCATGCTGTTTGAGCCTAAGGGATGAGGTGGTGCACTTGAAAGTAAGACCATGTTTGTGTCTACTTTCTCCATTAGAAAATGCAAGTGAAACTGGGCAGTAGATGTTTAACACATTGAAGGGTTATTTTATGAGGTGCATTAAGAACAGTTTTTAGAACAAGTATTTTTCAACCACACTTGTCTGGCAGGCTGTTTGCACAGTCACCTGCAATTGTGGAAAGAGTGCATCCTAAGTAGCCTCACCAGTCCTCTGGCTGGTGAGGATGAAGAGATGCCACAGAAAGATTGATGTGTGGGGCTAATAAGGATCTTGCAAAGAAGCCTAAGCCCGCTAACCTACAGCTCACCTTACTACTGACTTTACTACTACTACTGCTGCTAATCTCTTTTGTCAGAACTTAAACAGCAGACATAATGTCATAACATTTGTAAAGTTTATGTCAAAGTTAAGCCAAGCTTCATTTACCACATTATTATCACCCTAGCTGACAACATCCTCTTCAAGAAAAAGCATGCACTCAAGAGCATCAAGAAACCATTAGACAGTTTGCAGATGTCAGCATTGAGTTGGGGAAACAGTAGCAGTACAAGTGTTTGTGTATGTTTGTGTTGACAGGAGCAGCATGGAGTTTGAAGAACAGCAAGAGGTTATCACGGAGCTAGCAGATATTATTAGCATGCAGCTGGGAGTGAGAGAGAGGCTGGAGGCAATACATATCATCAATCCTCACTGTCAAGTGTCACCCACAGATAAAGATTTTTTAATAGGTGGGAAGATGTCTGTTTCTAGATGCTGCTTTTCATCATTACAATTTCTTTCAAGCCTAACAGAGTACCAGCCATTTCTCTTTCTGCCTGCTCATCCTTTAGGCGGTCCAGTGGCACAGCGGTAAACGCTTGTCACAATACAGTGAGGACTGGCTGCCCTAGGTTCAGCTTACATCTTGGACACACTATTCCTTCTCTGCATGTGACATCTGTTTTCAGGGCTGGCTTCTTTGCCATGATAAAGCCTTAGTTGCTGGCTCAGTGTAAAACACCAACCCCCCTCACCCTTCCCGCTGATCCTTATCCTTGTAAAGAAAACTTTGTTTTGTGAGTTTGCCTACAGTGTACAGGTTTGTGATGTCTGCAGTGATGTGGCTTATGTGTGCTATGGTAGGACATATATATATATATGTATGCTTAATATGCACATGCATTAGTTTTGTCTTTTGTTAGAGACTTACACAAGCTACGGGAGTTTACATGGCTTTATACAGAAAGTTTGTGTTTGTTATCCATACAGGATATAGTTGCTTACAGAGCTTTATAAACTGGCTCATTTATTTTTGTTTTTTTGTACCAGCAGTCATGTGTGCTGCAATATGTATTAACTATAATGATTATAATCACTAAATGTGCATTCCAAGTTTCCCTCCTGTGTTGACAGTTGCCTGTGAGGTGAATAGGAAATGCTAGAGATGGGTGCCAACTACCTACCTCTGGCACCTGACAGATGTGCTAGTCTAGGCTAGTCAGCACAACATGATCATACTTCTGTTTGCTGTCAGTAGTTTTTACATTTGTTATTGACTTTTATATTGATATTTGTTATAGATAAAGTATGCATCATAAACTGGTTGCAGATGTTGAGGGTATTACAGATCAGCAGTTTATAGCCCTTCAAAAATTTGTGCACAGACACACAGTAAATACGTCAGGTCTGCATGGTGGGAACTGCAGTCTTAATCGCCATCTTCGACAGCAGGTATTACAGTCCAGAGTGCATGGGATGTCTTTCTTGGTCATGTCTCAAATTAAGCTTCTTGTCTGGTAGATTGCAAGAGTTTCCAAAATTTCAGTCTGGAAAAATCTCAGACAAAAGACTTAACAGATAAGTAGTGTTTTCATGTGTGTGTGTGTAGATCGTCAGCGGCCTTTACAAGCAAGACAAAGCTACTAACGACAATCTATTTTGATTTAGTATTGACAGAATGTTGCATTTCTCTATTAAATATAACACGTCCTGATTGTAATTAACAAGCATTTGAATGTTATAAAGCTGATTTAGGCTTTAAATTAAAACGGTTGGCTGGACACCTGCCTGAACGTCATTAGAAGTGTGTGATATACTGTTACATTCACTGGAAGTTATTTTTACAGGGAAAGGCCACTCCATCAAAACATTGTCCAGGAGATCTTCACCGACAAAACAAAGTAGGTGCAGTTTTCTTGTCATCCAGACAGATCTGTATCTCCATGTATTTGTGCTTGTGTGTGTGTGTATGTGTGTGCATGCTTGTATACTATGTGAACACTTGTTAGTGTAATTCACTGTCAGAGATGTTTAAGACGTGATCTCATTGAGGTGCAACATTAACACTTCATGGAAGGTAGCCAGACTTTTATTGCTGCTTGTCTGCTAATGGAATCTGAGCACACTTGTTGCCATAAGAGCTACCTAAGCATAAGTTTGTAAGGCCTGCAAAGGATGAATGAGTATAGTCAGTTACTTGACTGGTACCTGTCGTTGGGGGGATCACATGGATAGACGCGGCAGCTGACAGGGGCCGTCACTCTTGTCTGTTGTGGGCGATAGTCAGCAGGTCCTGTACAGGACGACCAGTCCAGTCTTTGACGTTTGTAAGTCAGTTCTTTCTCTGACCACCGCGGTGTCGGCCACCCTCCCTTGAAGGATAGTCTTCGACAAGGTGTCATGCCGGGTCACGTGACCAAAGAAGACATGGTGCATGACTAATTTGACTAGTATGAAATGTCTGTTTACATGGCTGGTGTTGGAATGGATTCTTGAGTGCATGACCTGTATAGCTAGATAAAGCGATATATGGCTGGTGTCACAACTGTCATGTCACAAACTTGATGTCTCAAAAGACACCGATTGAAGGCAGTGAATCGAGTTGGAGATAATCCAGCCTGTGTGTGTGTGTATATGCGCTTGCATTTGCATACAGGTGCATGACCCTTGAAATAAAGACAACCTGCACCCTGTCTGTGGATATAGCTTCTTATAAGTATTTCCATTCGTAGAGGTGCCACAGCATCAGCTCAGGTAGACTGCCAAACAGGCTTTTCTGGCTGTTTTTGGTATAAGTACCCGAGGACATGATTGTCACCATTGATGTGTAATTTTTTGATGTTTCAAAGTCATGTTTGTGATAAAATTGATGATTACTGTCATGCCATCCTTCCTGTCTCAGAACAAGAGTGGGCGGCGTAAGCGCACGGAGCAGAAGACATTTCAGCCAATGACAAAAGTGGCGAGGCAACGGCAAAAAGAGAAACAAAGTGGCTACTTTTTACATGAAGTCTGGATGACTGTGTCCTCATCCCCTAAGCCAGGAAAAGAGCAAGACACAGATGAACATATAGACATTTTGGAATAAAGGTTGTTTTTATGTTTTACTTGGGTTTGCACGTGTATGTCTGCAACGTGAACAAGATGTCAGTACAGGGTGGCATGGGACACCGATTCTACACAAAATTACTTGAAAATCTCCCAGTTTTCTTGGAGATAGATGCTCAGCATCCAGATGCTTTCTACAGTGAAGTGTCTGTTTTGGAGGAGGGCTTTGTCATGCAGTCAGTAAAGTGAAGATGTGAGGAGTGGCCATATTGTTGCTGCGGTGCTTTGATGAACACAGTTCCTGTATGTGGTGTCTCTACATTTTGCCTTCTGTTAAGGTTGGTGCTTTACTTGTAATAATCACAAATGGTACAAAACCATTTGCACCTACACACATAGCTAATGCATCAAGCTTAATTGTTAATGGCGCTGTAATAGATGTGTGTTGTGAGGTACAAAGAGGTATCCTTCAGGGTATGAGGTGTCCTGCGTCCATCTAAATGATGTATGCCTTGTGAGAGGCTTAGGTCATTAGCCTTTGACACAAATGCTTTACACCAAAAACAAAAAGCATTTATAAGTACAAAATCTAAGTCTCATATAAATGAATGAAATCTAAAGGGTTCTTGGAGGCTTTTTTTTCCTTTGTTTACTGTGTAAATCTGCATCAACATGGGTAGTGAACAGCAGTGACAACGGTGAACACTTCGGCTTTTTTTTTTTTTTGTCTTAGCAAGAACACTCGAGTGGCCAGCAAGACAAAGTTGACATTTTCACGGTTTATACTGACAGTAAATTACCATCTTCTCTTCTCACTTTCACAAATTGACATTTGTAAAGAAAAGTAATGTAGTAAGCAACTTGACAAAAGAGCAAATAGAACTGTCCATATCTTTGAGACCGTGCCGTAAGTGCCTAAATACAAAAAAACAGTATGTGTTCTTTGTATTCCCTTGAGGGGATGAAGTAGAGGCTGTGACCCTGTAACTGTAGTGTCTTTGTCAACACACACAAAATGGAAGAGCAGTGATGTAGGCATGTTGTCAGAACTATGAACTTGAGCCAAGATTTTCACTCGCAAACTTGTTTGGTGCTTTGGCCCTTTGCTCATTGCACGAATATAAACACTTTCACTGGTGCATTAATAGCTGCAGGTGTGTAGGTGGAGGACTGCTGGTGATCAGGCCTTTTGACTGAGAAAAGGTGGTGACCTTCATTCCAACACCTTTAGTCCTGGAGCTGTAGCCATGTGAGGACCAAGCGTGGCCAGTCAGTCCCACATGGAGGAATTGTTTTGTTGACTCCAAACTAGTTTTCAGCTTAGACTGAGGCCTAAAATCTCGTCAGTCTTTTATATATAGACTTGGCACTGCGGACTTTTGTCACAGGAGTTCTTTGTCCTGGTGATTACTATCAAAGGCTTGTCTGTGATTTCAAAAATTTAATTTTTAAGATTTGATTATTGTTTGACTTTGTGGGAGACAGGGTCTGTGGAGAAATGCCATAAATTTGATCGGGCGTCCTTATGTGCCACTTGCAGCTGTTCATCTTGTTCCTGAAAGAATGAACCATTAAAAGAAACTGCCACCTCTTGAAGCTGATTTGTGTGATTCTAGGTGTGACTATATCTTCAATGAGGAAAACTTACAAATTAAAGAAACATCACTTGATTGTTATACTATCGAGCGAAAGATGAAAGGGAGCTAGTTGTGTGCTCGATGGTTAAAATCACTTCTACACTGGGCAACACTGTCGTTCTAGAACAGTATAGTCATGCAGACAGTAGACTTGAATGGTATTCTGAACCCACTTAGTACAATAGGCCATGATTGTGACTTTGCCGGGGAAGGCAATATTAATTACTTTTATTGCAAAGTTTTCTCTTTTCCAGAAAGGTGTAGGTTTCTTGGTCTAATGTTAACTTCAGAGCAGCAATAATAAACAATCTACATCCGCTGTCATCTTCACAGTCTTCAGGTATTAGCCAGTCTTTGTAATATGTACTGTAGACTGGAATCGTCATGTATCACATGAGTGAACATTACCCAAGATCCAAACTAGCTGTAATACCATCCTCCACTGAGTAGCACTTCACTTGAAAACATGGATTATCATGGTAGACAAGATCGTGAGATCTAGAAAGTCTTAAGTTTCCTTCTTGTTATGCATGTAATACAGTATTGTGAGTGCTATCATTTGTCAAGTCCTTAAATAGTTAGTTATTACTTGTCAAGAATTGTAATTTTAAAAACAAGGAGAAAAGCAGTTTTCTTGAGGGGAGACAGAGCCCATAACAATGTGGTATTGACAACAAAACTATTAATGTTGCTAAGAAATGGATCAGTAAAAGCTCAAACATGTTCCAAGAACTTTTTGACAAATTGCTACCTGCAGTAGCACAATAATTTGATATTTTTATTTTTGGTATTGTTTTCATTTTTTTCTTGCTTTGATAAATTCTTAGTGTTTATATTTTTACATTATATATATACACATCTTCGTGCAATATATCCATAAAAGAGAATAAAATAGTGAGCATATGCCTACACCTTAGGAGTGAGTATGCGCTATGCACAATTTTGTATTTATTATTATGGTTACTTGCGATGTGGGACAATGATGAGAAAGCTCTGTTCAGATTACTAAGGAGTCAACCCCAGTCTACTGGGATGCACCAGGTTTCACTACATTTACTAAATGTCAGGAGGTATAACTGTAAGGGGGCTTATGTAGTTTAACTTGGAGAGAGCAAAACATTAAGCATTTTTTTTTTTCTTTTAAGTGTTTAGCTGTGGAGCATGAAGTTTGTGTTAATGTATTTGTCAGACCAAAAAAGTATTTGGAAATGAGGCTGTGCCTGACAGGCTGAGTTGCTTTGTTCTGCAATTTTTCTATTTTCTTGTGCAATGTTTTTGTTTATTCGTTTCCATAGGTTTCCTTTAGTTACATGTGGTATTTGTATCTCTTAAGCTTTCTTTTGTTATTGTTTTACTACTTGTAATTTGCCTTGCTTTCTGTTTGTGTGATTTTTACTTTTAACAGTTACATTCTCCGCCATTACATAGATTTTACATCTGATTCTTTATCTCGGTTTCTTGTTGCTCGTTCTGTTTTCTCTTCTTAGAAGCTTAGCTTAACTTTAAATCCTCATCAGTTCTGATATCTTGTCATTATTGTCTTACTCTATATTTTGTGTAGCCTCCCTGCAATTTGTTCTTGTAGTAGTCATGTTTATATTAGCCACTGCTGAACTGTTCCCTCTGCTGGACCCTACGAAGTGTTGGTATCGGTGACCATCTTCCACGTGTTTGCACGCATCGTACAGATCACCGTGAACAGAGACAGATTTGTGTTATTAGTGGTGGTACTCGCAGGTACATGGTATCTCACAGGTGTTCAACCAGCTAGTGTGTGTGTGTGTGTGTGTTCAGGCTCGGACACCTTTGCTCCATGAGGCTGCTGACTAGGAGATCAAAGGAAATCCACATCAAGAGGAAATGTAAAGAGAAAGATTTAAAAAGAACACAAAATGCATATACCAGTGAGTTTTAGATACTTTATTTTCTCCATCATCCGCAGATTAGCATGAATCTTATGAAAAACTTTTAGTACCATGGGTAGGGGAGGGGTGGAAGCAGGGTGGCAAGCTTAAGGCTAGAGGTGCTAGAAGGCAGTCTTACATCTTGTGTAGGTTATGAGCAAAACAGGTAGATAAGGAATTGTACAAACATACCAGACCCACACCACTGACCCAGTCAATTCACCACAGACAGCATGTTGCTTCAGGTATGAGGATGGTGTGGAGCAAGATGACAGTTATTAAATACTGGCACAGAACCTAAACTATGCTTCAAACACTTTGCTACATGACAGGGCAGCTGGAGCCACCAGGCAGGATGGGGGCTGGCATCACAACCATGCGTAACTCAAACACGTTTGGGTCTACACCTGAAGCAGGCATCTACAAGGACAGCAGCTAGTGTATGGCAGCTGACAGGACTGTGATCAGGCACAAACTGGTGACAAAACACGTCCACAGTCCCGGTACTATTGGGGAAGGGAGGGGGGAGCAGTGTGGGTACAAAGCTAAATGTCACCATTCTGCCTATGGGAACAGATACTATACATATTGTCACCATTCTGCCTGTGGGAACAGATACAGATACTATACATATTGTCATCATTCTGCCTGTGGGAACATACTATACATATTGTCACCATGGTTATGGGACAGTGCACACATCACGTCAGTTTCTTTCACTCCACCAAGCCTGTGTCGAAAGTGCAGCTACGCTAGTAGCCACCATACCAGGGTGGCTGTGTTTGGTGTAAGTTAAGGCTTTCAGAATGCATGAAGAGATCACCAGTGGGTGGTGGAGAAAATGCTGCTGTAGGTAGTTTGCCGTGATGGCTTGTTAGAGCACAGAAGCCAGTCACCGCTGGGTGAAGGGCACAACACCTGGTACAACAATGTCTGTGCTGTTATGATGCTGACATGGTACAGATGGCACAAAAGGGAGTGAAGACAGATTGGCATCCGTATTTACAAGAGGAAATATTTGTCCTTGATGTCACTGAAAAATAAAGTCCAGCATTTTACCACTCTCTTCATTGCATTAAGTCAACAATTCACAACATGGTTTCTAAACACAGTTGAGCATTCTTTTCCTCACTATAAAAGTCAACAGTTCAACACAATGTTTCTGTACACAGAAAAATGCTGACAAATGTCCTCACCAAAACAGAAGTGTGTGTGTTGGGGGAGGGGGATGTGATATGCTGGTACAAAAGAATTGTTTGTTCTAAAGTGGGGATGTGTTAACAGTTAAGTGGTAATTATAACTTAGAATGACAACACAGGTGAGCTGGAGACCAACCTGCATGCTGCGTACAGTAGTATAAAGAAGTGTATAATGGTTGATAACTAGCATGGGAGTGGTGCAGTGTACCTACCTCTACAGACTTGAGAAGCTCCTGTAGTCTTGCCTCATCCCCAGCACTTGTATCACCAATGGCAACCCCAAGAGAAGACGACCATGAAGCTGAGCCAAGTTCTGATGTAGCTGTGATGCAATAGATGCCAGAGTCTGTGGCTAGAGCAGCAGGGATGGTGAGAGTGAATGTATTTCCATCTTGATGGAAGCTGAATCGGCCAGTGTCCTCCAGCTGGCGACCATCTTTACTCCAAGAGACTATAACCAACCAAATACTACAAGTCAGCAACAGTGGCCACTACTTGAGGAAAGGATGCTGACTTATTAAGAAACATCTGGACCAAGACACTAAGATTCTAACTTTTATCACATCAGCAAACAGAACACTTTGACAAGGATGTGATGTTTACACAATAAGCTAATGACAAGGATGTGATGTTTACACAATAAGTCAATGACAAGGATGTGATGTTTTTTACACAATAAGTCCATGACAAAGATGTGATGTTTACACAATAAGTCAATCACAAGGTGGTGATGTATATTTACTGCACAACCAGATTACTGGAATCAATTTTTACAGAAACTGTACTAATAATCAGCAGCGCAAATTTTTTTAATGAAAAACAAGGTTCATATAAAAATGTATAACATAATATCAACGATATGGATGTTTGTGCTATTTATGCCGTGTACCAATTAACACAATGCACTAGAGGTGTTCTCTGAAAGTGAAATGCTACATTAGTTTACTACAGGTCTCAAATTTTACACAACCAAAATTAAAAATAAAAATCCTGAAATGAGCACACAAACTATTGCAGTTAAGAAGAGGCCTGTTGTATCTCTATAGCATGAGATGCCATGAAGAGGTCTAATGTATTTGTATAGCATGAGATGCCATGAAGAGGTCTAATGTATCCGTATCGTATGAGTTGCCACAAGGATACCTAATTAGCATGTGCTCCCAGTCGGCTGTAGCCATAACCCAGAACTTATCTGATGTGACACCTGGAAGCCATAAGCCACAGCCATGAGTACAGTGACTAGGGGGTGCTTGTCTGGGGGAGGAAGACTAGCTACCTGATCATTTTCAAGACAATCTAATAATAGCAGTAAGGCTTACTGGCCTATTATCAGCCAATCTAATAACAGCAGTAAGGCTTACTGGCCTATTATCAGCAGACAGTCTAATAACAGCAGTAAGGTTTACTGGCCTATTATCAGCCAATGTAATAACAGCAGTAAGGTTTACTGGCCTATTATCAGCCAATCAAATAACAGCAGTAAGGTTTACTGGCCTATTATCAGCCAATCAAATAGCAGTAAGGTTTACTGGCCTATTATCAGCCAATCAAATAGCAGTAAGGTTTACTGGCCTATTATCAGCCAATCAAATAACAGCAGTAAGGTTTACTGGCCTATTATCAGCCAATCAAATAACAGCAGTAAGGTTTACTGGCCTATTATCAGCCAATCTAATAACAGTAGTGTTACTGCCCTATCAGCAGACAGTCTAATAACAGCAGTAAGGTTTACTGCCCTATCAGCAGACAGTCTAATAACAGCAGTAAGGTTTACTGCCCTATCAGCAGACAGTCTAATAACAGCAGTAAGGTTTACTACCCTATCAGCAGACAGTCTAATAACAGCAGTAAGGTTTACTGGCCTATTATCAGCCAATCTAATAACAGTAGTGTTACTGCCCTATCAGCAGACAGTCTAATAACAGCAGTAAGGTTTACTGCCCTATCAGCAGACAGTCTAATAACAGCAGTAAGGTTTACTGCCCTATCAGCAGACAGTCTAATAACAGCAGTAAGGTTTACTGGCCTATTATCAGCCAATCTAATAACAGCAGTAAGGTTTACTGCCCTATCAGCAGACAGTCTAATAACAGCAGTAAGGTTTACTGCCCTATTATCAGCCAATCAAATAACAGTAGTGTTACTGCCCTATCAGCAGACAGTCTAATAACAGCAGTAAGGTTTACTGCCCTATCAGCAGACAGTCTAATAACAGCAGTAAGGTTTACTGCCCTATCATCAGTCTATTAGCAGTTTTGAATTTGCTCAGGACTGGCAGAGTTTTTCAGGAGCGTGGCACTTTGTAGGTCTCAACACTCTGCCTCAAATGCAAGTCTTTGACTAACCTGTGACTGGCGCTGAAGAACTGAGGGAAC
>SMMW01000436.1:0-101467 GCA_004794655.1 Marisa cornuarietis
CTCCAAGATATGATTCATTAAATATAAATTTATGTTGGTATGAAAAATTCTTATAGACTGACTCAAATATGAGGCTGCCTCGGCGGGCCGGACTTTCCCCACCCATGAGTGAAAAGATGAGAGAAACTGGGGGGTGAGGGGAAGCAGACGTATTGTAGTACACACTTGTCACAATACAGCTACCACATCGCCTGCTTTAATATTACCATAACTACAATGTAAAAAGGGACATTATCTGAATGTCCGCTTTAATAATAGTAGTAGTAATAAAAAATATAATGTTCACTTCTATAGTGCCTTATCCCTACCTAAGGGCAAGCTCAAGATGCTTCACAAAAGTAAATACATTTTACAGCACGGCCCACATGTCTTATGACAGTCGAGGCCAAACAAACCCATATAGCAAGCTTCTTTACAGAAAAGTAACTGTTATCCTGCAGCACACCCTGTCTCACACCTGCCGTCATCGATGTTACACAGACTGTGCTCTGTCATCTCTGTGTTCTGTCATCTCCCTATAACGTCATACACATGACGTAAATGTTTTTATTCACAACATGAAGTGCAGTCGTGTCTGTTTACACAACAACTACTGTCAACATAAACATCGTAACACTGGATCTTTATTACATGTCAGGTATCATTGTTATTGACTTCATCGTGAGTAAGCTTACATTTTAGAAGGATTATTGTAGAAGAACGAAAGAGCGTGAATGACGTCAGATGTTCGGAAGACGTGTATGGGTGATGTAAAAAAATAAAGGAAGTGACGTGAGAGAGAGCGCGAGGAGCAGTTAGTCAGGGAGAGGTTTAGGACGGAAAGACAAGTAGAGTAGGAATTAAAAGAAGAATTTGTTGAGTAGGGCGTTTAGGAGTATATAGATCGATTAGGTGAGTAGGTATTCTTGTAGATATTCAGATATTTAAATATAGATATTTAGTTGAAATGACTAATAACAGAGCAAATAACTACACACGGATATAACCTATCGCAAAACTGACACAAAATTCAGCGCTTCCGTTTTCGTGTAGTATTGATGATGATGATGATGATGATGATGATGATGATGATGATGATGATGATGATGATGATGATGATGATGATGATGATGATGATGTCCAATTATATAATGCGCAGGTATCCATTCAAAAGAGTGCTCATTGTGCAGCAAAAAACTGAAGAGAAAAAATAAAACAACAAAAAAAAAGAAAATAATAAAGACTGAAATGGTGCTAGGTCTTAAGTAAACAATTGAGTCTTCAGTCTTTTCCGAAACGTGGTTGGTGAGGTGATGGTGGACAGTGACGATGTCAGAGCATTCCACACTTTATGTGCCGCGTTTTTGAAGGCCCTGGCTCCAGTGTCTTCTTGTTTGTGTCTTCCACTGCAGGGAGACAGAAGCGTGACTGGGAGCCAGAGCGCAGACCACGTGACGGCTGGTAAGGAGGAACTACTAGCAAATAGTCAGGAGCAGTTTTAAACATGCAGGACTGTGCAATCGAAACAATTTGTGATCAATGCACTTGTTCACTGGGAGCCAGTGAATGCTCTGTAGGATAGGGGTGATGTGCTCAGTGGACCACTTTGCACGGGTGACAATCCCGGCGGCTGTGTTTTGAACTCTTTGGAGTCGATCTAACTGTGTAGCAGGTATACCCCACAATGCACTATTACAGTAGTCTAATCTGGATATGATGGTAGCTACAGCAAGTGAGTTGGGAGCAGCCTGAGTCAGCATGGGCCGTAGTCTGCCTAGAGTCCTCAAAAAGTAGTAGGATTTTGCCAGAAGGAACTAACATGGTTACACATGGAGAGCTCTGCATCAATAAACAGCCCGAGGTCCCGTACACAGTCAGCAAAGGCTATGGAGGAGTCACCGACCTGCACATCACTAATGTCGATCTGCTCCCGTCAGGCCCTGGGGCCGCACAGTAACGCTTCTGTCTTGTCGTCGTTGAGTTTAAGACGATTTCTGGTCATCCATGTCTTCACCGCGACACAACAAGATTCAAGTCGTTGAAGCGCAATTTTAGCCACTGCTGGGTCGGGGGGGGAACTGTTGATTATCTGTGTGTCGTCAGCAAAAGAACTGACGTCCCATCTGAAATCACTCAAGGCCAGACACCGCCCGCAAAGATTCGTCAAAAACTTAATTTTTGGCCATTTTGAGATAATAGCATATTAGGAAAGGTCAACATGTCATTTATCCACTCTCAAAGTGATTTTTCATAAAACATCTAGAAATATGTACATTTTGTCAATAAACACAGTCACTGATTTCAAGATTCTCCTTGTTTTGTTCCAAATTTGTGAAAATAGGGAATGTTTGATACGTAGCAACCCGGTCGCCATTTTACAAAACTGGGTCAACCTGTGTATCAGCAGAAAGAGGATTCATTCAGCTTTCAAACAAAGGCATGCTCAGGGCCAGTGGAAAATTCCACGGACCGTTTCGCGCTCTTTTCCTAGCCAAGACAAAGAGACGGAAAATTCCATATATGAACGATGCGTACACACACTTTGCATACAGCCAATCACAATCGTTCGCTACCGGCCTTGGCCGACATACAGGTCACACGAACGTGCTTCGGAATGTTTCGGCTATCCCACAATCCACTGCGCATGCTTTCCGGTTGTAAACAACGTGAATTACAAACCATTGAGAACTAGAGGATCTTTCCTTTCTGAGACGTTCACGCTGCGTGTTAGACGTTCCCTGCACGTATCAGAAGGTTATTTTTCTCAAGATGCCACGTCCAAAAGGAGGAAAACGACGATTGTTCCTGAAGAATATTATTGAAGCACATAAAAAGAAGAAACTTGACACACCTATCGCTAGTGATCCTGAGATAAGTGCCTCGCGGAAAAAAATCGAAGCCTTGAATTCGGCTGGCAATATCGAGGATGGTCACCAGCAGGTGTGGATGATAGTAAATGTGTGTGAACTTACTAAAGCTCTTAGCGATGTGTCTTGCCCGGAATGCAGTGAGAATCGGCTTTCCTACAGTGTTTGTGTCGGTGAGAATTCGGGCTTCTCTTCAAAGTTTGTATTGAAGTGCGATCATTGTGCCTATAAAAAGTTTGGTATGTCGTCATCGCGTGTCCAAGGCAGTGAGAGCACAAACGATGCCTTTGAAGTCAACAGACGAATGACACTTTTTAGTCACGAAACGGGAGGAAGCCATGCTATTTTGCAAACCTTCTCCACTGTAATGGGCATACCAGGCATGGCCCTAAGTACTTTTCAGAACCATGACAAAAAAGTAACAGGTATGTGATTTTTCATGCTTCAATGCAATCTGTTAATGAGTTCCCAGATTCTGTACAAGATTAAATAACAGCTTTTACATTTTTACATATTTTTGTAAAACATGAAAGTTACTATGATACTTGGGTATGAGAATTTGATTAGAACTGTGCAGAGATAACATGGTAAGCAATATAAAGAATAATCACCATGATGTTTAAGGTGGAAATTTTTTACTGTGAATATCTTTAGTAAAAGTATGTTTCTTGCCATTTAGCTGCTGAAATTAGTTCAGGATCTGCTCTGCTTGAACGCTCTGCGGCTGTGATTCGAGAAGCCTATGCTGAAACTGATGAAGATCTCAGGGAAGCACTTAGGAAAGGAGAAAACCCTGTCATCAACATTAGTGTATCCTTTGATGGAACATGGCATAAGAGGGGATATACCTCTCTTACTGGTATTGGTATTTGTATAGATCTTCTAACAGGTCTTGTTGTAGATTTTTGTGTTTTGTCAAAATATTGTCATGCATGTACACTTGCAGAGGTAAGAGGACTATCAGCAGCTGAACTAGATGCTTGGAAAAAAGAGCATGCTCCAGACTGCTGTAAAAATCATTCTCTGTCAAGCAAGGCTATGGAGTCAGAGGCAGCCAAAATTTTATGGGGGAGGTCTGTAGATAGATTTGGTTTTAGATATATGGAGATGCTTTCTGATGGTGACTCCTCAGCATATAAGGCAGTTTGTGCTTTAAACCCATACCCAGATTACAAACAAAAAGTAGAGAAGCTAGATTGCCTTAATCATGCACATAAAAGACTAGGGACAGCTTTGCGTAAACTGGCTAAGGTGGAAAGGCTGGGGGGGCGTGGCTTGGGTCGCCTCACTGAGGCGAAATGTGATAAATTACAAACTTTTTACAGACAGGCAATTGTGGAGAATATCCCTAACATTGAACAAATGAGGAGTGCTATCTGGGCAGGTTTATGGCATTCAATGTCTACAGACAATGAACCCCAACATCGTCAGTGCCCAAAAGGGAAAAACAGCTGGTGCTTTTACCAAAAAGCATTGGCAAATAATCAGAAAGTACCTAGTCACAAAGAACATCCTTCTTCAACATATCTGACCACACAGGTAGCTCATAAACTGATTCCAGTGTATAGAAGAATGGCAGATGAGGAGCTGCTTAAAAGGATGCTTCATGGGGGCACACAAAATAATAATGAATGTTTAAATTCCATGATATGGTCCAGATGCCCCAAGACTGCTTTCATGGGCTTGAGAAGGGTAGAAGGTTCAGTTGCTCGTGCAGTTTGTGCTTTTAATGAAGGAGCTTTTGAATTAATATCATTAATGAAAGAGTTATATATTGATGTACATACAATTACTATGACACTACTGACTAAGAAAGATGAGCAGAGAGTGTCTGCTGCTGATGCTGCTACTTCTGCTGATGCTCGCAAAAATCGCAAGGAGTATGCAAGGCAACGCAGGCTAAATTTTAGACATGAACAGACCAAAGATGGCAATACTTATGAAGCTGGTGGACACTGAACCTTTTGATAACTTAGCCTATAACTGTGTAGCATAAAGTTTGACAAACACAATATTTTTTTAATTCCTGTGTTTTCCTTTGCAGCCCGGTCAACATTTGGGTACACAACACAACCATGTTGAATATTCAAAAAGTGAAATAGATAAATAATTTAATAGTTATGCCAAAGTTATATGTAGGAACACATTAAAAGATGGTAATATTTTCCATTTAACATATAAATTACATGAAACGCTTAGTCAGAACAAAGTTACAAAGCTTTCACTTTCTTTTCTCGCTTTATCCCTTTCTTGTTTTTGTTAGAGTTTGTTTAGTTCAAAACCATATAACTTTATAATGACATGTGAAACAGATCTGAAATTTGGTTGAGTTTTTCTTTCTGCACATCTAAACATTTCTTGGCGGGCGTTTTTAAAAAATATTCAGTAGTTTAGTAGTTACTAAGATTTCACTTTTTCTTTTCTCATTTTTTCAGTTTCTTGTTTTGGTTACAGTTTGTTTACTTCAAATCCCTATAACTTTAGATTATGATGTGATATAGACTTGAAATTTGGTCGAGTACTTCTTTATACATATATAAACATTGTGACCGCGGCGTGTAGAAAAATACTTAGTAGTTTAGTAATTATACTGTTTTACATCAAAATTTCTTAAATTTTAACACACCGTTTTACAAAAAAATTCATAAAAAAATAACTAAGTTGATTTTGCTAATTTACCACGGAGACATTGTAGATCTTTCTTTTAGTTAACTATATATAAAAGAATTTTGAGCCTACTTGCAAAATTTATGGAGTTATAAGCTTTTTAAAATTTGCGTTTTGGCGCCATTTTGGATCGTTTCCATGGCAACGGATAGTGTGACAAGTGTACTAAAAGCGTTTTTTGAACTTCCATTTAAGGGCAAAATAGTTTGTATAAAAAAATTTGCGATATCTTGTAAAACGTAAATTTTTTTTTTTCGACAGGTGTCTGGCCTCAATTACCCGTCCAAGCTGTGAAGTGTATACCGAAAATAGTATTCCTCTGTCTCTCTGTCTTCTTTGGCACAACCTTCATTTTCATCATATACTCTCACATCAAAAGCTGCAGAATCTTTAGCCAAATAAGTAGCGCTATAGAAGGTTACAAAACTAAGAACGTGGAGTGTCTTTATAGATGTTGACATTTATTTTATATTACGGAGTGCCCTAGAACATTTGCACCTTTGTAAAACCAAGTATCAGCTACATGCAAAATATGAAATTCAACATAACATTGTATATACGATAGAAGATCATTAGAATTTTCAAATATTTATTTGATTAAACTTTTACATAGTAGTCCTTGTGGACATTCTGGGTAGCACTGCAGCGCCCAGAAATCATTAGTGTCTGCCACAGGTCACATGAACAGCTCAAGTCCCAAAATGAGCTACCGACACATTGTGCCGTCAACGTCCACACAGGCAGCAACAGCTGAACTGCTGTCAAGCTAACAACCATAAATCTAAAGAAAACAAAATTGGAACTTGACAATGTATCACATTACAAGACAGCGGATCATCGCACAACAAGTTTGGGTAAACTTATACACAGGCAAGGTGAACGAAGTTGAGAACTAAGTGCAGCGCTACTGCTCCATGATCACGTGGTTTATCAGGATGAGTAGACAGTAGAAATGACTCCGACAGAAGGTAGAAAGTGGGAGGGGCTTAAGCTTGACATGTCCTTAGTGAAGGATGAAGGCCGGAGTAAGGAGATCGATGACAAGCTCTGCTCTCTTCAACTTCCTCATATTTATTCTCACGGCGTCTAGCTACACAGCAGGTCTCAGCAGAAGGAACAGACTTGTTGAAACACATCAAAACTTTTCACTGCAGTCATCACCATGAATAAATTCGGTCACACACACACACACACACACACACACACACACACACACACACACACACACAAACAGACAAACTAATAATTCTTTGTATTGAGATGTGCTCTTATGCCTTCATCCATATCATGCTGACAATCTTTGTGTTCTGCGTGTAAGTAGCAAGACCTTCACTGCAGTACTAAGTCAAAGACTCTACCAGTGGGCAGAACAAGAACATAAATTTTCTGAGGAACAGTCTGACCAAGGATCCTCAACAATACATCAAATTGTGTATTAATATTGTATTCACATTGGTATCAATGATCAAAGGTGCTTTCACCGCAGTCAGAAACTGCATGTAGCTTTATTGGCTACAAACTTCATTTGCCTCGGTGAATAGAGAGTGAACATAAGGTGAATGGTTTGAATGATATTTTATGTATGATACATCCCATAGTTTTAATACGATCAGCAATTTTATTTCCCCCTACTTTGAAAGGGTCGCTGACCCATTAAATAAACAGTTCCGTTCAGTTCTCTCTAAACTCTCTGTCTCTCTCTGTCTCGGGTATCTGCCATCTTCCTCTCTTTCTGCATCTTTCTCTCTCTTTCTCTCTATGTGTGTGTGTGTGTGTGAAAGAGAGAGAGAGAGATAGTCTCTTTCTTCCTCCGTCCGCTTGTGTGTTTGTGTGTCCCTCTCTCATTCTCTCTATCACTCTCTCTCACACACAGGCTGGCTCTCATATGATGTTTGTTTTGTTTATTGTGCAGTACCACCAGTGCCAGTAGCCGGGACTTACGCTTTATGCGTTTGCCTGAGCTTGGTGTGAGTGTGGAGTAAGATGAGTGGAGAAGGCGCCTACAGCACGCGATAAGCAAATATGGACTGACGCAGACGTTTTTTTTTTTACTTAACGGTTAGAACGAGGCTTTCGTGTAAAAAAAACCTTCTGGTTTAGTCATATTCATTGTTGAAGCTCGCCGAGACTAACAGTGCAGTACTTTGCAAAAGGCTAAGCGTTGGTCTCGGCAGACAGTCGTCTGTCCCCCTATAAACACCCGTGGTGGCAACGCTAACCTTTCAAGCAAAGCCTTTTGCACAATTGATATTAAGGCTACTTTTGCCGGAAAATCAAAACTAGAAAACAAATAATAAAGCACACAGAAACGGACAGAGACAGCGAGCATGCTTTATTACCGCCATATTATTTTTCACGTTTGTAATATTATTTTCTTCGTCTCTTCGAACACGAGAGCTCAGTCAATAGTGGAAATCTCTCTCCACGCTGAACAAATTTCACGACCTTTTTAAATGAGGGTGTTATTATAGTTGAGAATGTAAGTGGGATCGACCTTCGACCTCGTGTACCTGAAGGGGTCAGACCGCAAAGACTCGCTGAATAAAGACTTTGCTGAGTGAGCTCAGTCTTCTCTCTGGATCAACACCCCGGTGAAGGTCGTCCACTCGCCTCCAGGGATTCGGCCGCTGCCCCGTCCATTAGCCAATATCCTCACCATCTGACCTTTCACCACCCGTGTTGCTGCGTGGCAGCTGGCCAGCTCCATCTCTGTAGAGTAACGAGACCAGGACTTACAGAGTTCTGTGTTGCTCAGGACAATCTGAATCCAGGCCTCCTTCCCGGAAGCATCGGCAGCCATGTTAGCCAGGAAGAGGTAGAGGCCGGTGACAGGGGCCGTGAAGACACCCGTTATCGGGTTATAACCTCCCCCTGAGTTGTACTCTACTTTGTTCACGACGAGAGTCTGGGTCACCGGAGAGGTGATGGAGGATGTCAGTCTTGCGTGAAATCCAATCGCACCGCCAGGATCTGTACATAAACCAAAGCAAAGTTTATTATTTAGTCACGTAGTAAAAAGTGTGTTATAAATGCAAATAAATATCATTTTAATTCGTAGCTTTCTTTACTAAGGCCCTACTTTTGTAATGCTTGCTAGATTCTATGAGTTGGGTGTAATTAGTCAAACGAAAGCTTATATCACCTTGAGGTTATAAAAACGTAGGTGGTTAATATTACACCAGCTCACCTGTAGCCTCTACCCTCGGCAACGTACGCGAGTTCGCGAAGAATGATGACGTGGCATTGGAACTCGACTGCGAGCTAACGTTAGGTGTGTGAAGATGTGTATCTTTAGTTAAGTAAATCTAATTATTTAAAATAAATTGGCTAATATTTAAAGGGAATCACTGGCCATGCGAACACATGGATTTTGGTAATATCCATTAAAATACACATAAATGCAGATTGTGTCTGGCAAATAACAGGTCAATACTTCGATTAAGTGTCGAACTTTTTGGGAAAGCCATCCTGACACCCACAGTTCAAGTGTTGATAACTTTACTATTAAAAATAATTTAAAATACATTACAAATTTAAGAAAACAGCGTTAAAAGTCTGTCTGGTACAGTTTACGTCTAATACCAATGGTACATTTAAGCTACATAAGAAATACCCTTCAAAATAATATTAATTCTATAAAAGAAAGAGAGTAGACTCGACTAAAAACTATAGCACAGTAACACTACAACAGAGGGACCTGTCATCAGGAAGAGCACGGTCCCCCTTGCACGTCCAACCTCTCGCTGTAGACAGCACCTCAACAGACACGAGGGAGGATCGCATTCAGACAATATTGGCCATCTTGAACACAGGTCATCATGGAGGGCCCCGCACAATACAGACGACAACCTGTAACCTATCCCGTCCTTGTGTTGTCCCTGCAGTGTGTCAAGACTCGCTTTCTTACTTTCCGCAACTCTTGGACCTGCCATCTATAGAGGCAAGAGCACAACACATAACACACAACACAAATTACTTACGATAATGTGTGTAGTGCAGCTGTGTCCAAAGCTTCTCACTCTCCTCCTGTAACTTCATCGTGTTTGTGGACAGCTGTGACACCTGCAACTGTATTTGCCCTATGGCCAGCTCCTGCTGTTTGTTGGCTTCAGTGATCTGGGATGTTTTCTTGTTTCAGTGATTTTATGGCATTGGCAAGCTGAGCCACCTCTACAGACTTGACCTCACGTCGTCTTCTTAGTCTGTCCTTGTCTCTGACTTCATCTTCTGCAATATTTTCTGCATTTTGACTGTTCTTTTCGACATCAAATGCGACTAAACCGCATATGACCAGCGCAAACAGGACACTAAGGTATAGACTGGTCCGTGACAAGTATTGTGTGTCTCTCTCTCTCTCTCGTACATCAACACCTGTCACATGTTAAAGACTTGTATCTTTCGTTCATCAACACCTTTCGCCTGTTATAGTTTTGTGTCTGTCTCTTGTACATCAACACCTGCATATAGGTCTGTATATAGGTTTTTGTGATGTTGCATTTTAAAGAACATTGTTGTAATGCGCGGGTTAGTATCATTAGTATAATTCACGTATTTCCGTAACTTGCTTGTCAAAGATCTTAGCGTTTTTCGAGGAACAAAACTGTTACTTGAGTCACGTGTAACGCGCGGTGGTACGACTGACACACACACACACACACACACACACACACACACACACACACACACACACGGACACACACACACACACATTGAAAACGCTTGAGATCATGTTATCAATAAAAAAACAAGCATCATCATCATTACTATTTTCATAGACTGAGAATAGATTAGGTGTCTCTTTAATCCTTTAGGCACATACACAATACATTATCTTTTGTTTTAAACTGTTCATTCTGTACAGATATTGATGAAACAGAACTTCATTTCATGTTTATGTGTCTGATGTATACTGTTCTTCGAGAGAAGTATATAAACGTGAAATTATATAGAACTTCCTCTTTGTTTAAGTTATCGTTGCTACTCAGCAGCAGTAGTAGGACATTGATATGTAACACCGAGCTCTACATTTTGAAAGCATTAGAAATCCAAACCAAGGCTCTGTAAGTATATGGAAGATTATGAATATACTATGCCTATTTTTGTGTGGATTGTAACAATTACAAGAGTGATTACCACCCCCTGTAATGGGGGCCGACGGCCTAACCAATAATTTGTTGTTCTCTCTCTCTCTCTCTCTTGATCTGATTTTTCAGTATGTAGTTTGTTAGTACCCTTATAAATGTGCCTAATCGATAAGAATAGAATACACCATATAATTCTATGCTCTATATATTCTACATGTTGTAACATGTCTTTCTGTAATGCGTTGGAAATGTACAAAGTCATTGTGATGTCACCCTCCTTTTAGGGGCCAATGGCTTGAAAAATAAAAGATTCGATTTGATTTGATTCGACTCCATTGACGTCCCTGCTAGCCGACTGATGGCGCTATACATGTTGTAACCTCTTAGGGGTGTCTACCCCACACAACACCTCTACGCTGGAACGTACGCCACCCTTTCCTGCATAGGGGTCTCAGGGTTGCTAACGAGCCACCCTAAACCCTAATTGGGTTGATTGTTACTACCATTTCAAGGTTACCACGTGACGTGTAGAAAACGTATTTTGTGCTCTCTTGATTTCTCGAGAGAATAAGATTTATTCGTCGAGGCAATCAGAAAAATTAAATTTCAAAACTATAACTATTAATAAAACTGTCATGCATAATTTTTGGAGTAGGACATTTAATGATTAACTCTCACTGTAATGCACCTTCGATGTGCCTATCATGATTAAAAATTAATGTAATTGTACTCAGGAGAAAGTTTATTAAGCAATACGTTAGTAAATCATAAAGAACGATGACACAAAGAACCCCATAGTCTCCTGTCTTTTCGCTTTCACTCCGCGGCTCTTTGTTTTCAGATAAATAAATTCAAAGGCTGCAGATTATGAGCCTGAATCTGAAACTTGATCATCAGAAGATGACTCTTTTGTTCTCTCTAGTGAAGAGAATGTGGAAGAAGATAAAGATCATCGTTTTTTTTAATGAGTGCAACCACTTTTCATGACAGACACGCTTATTCTTGCATACTTTTGTACAAAAGAATAAGATTATTGTTTTTACTGTGGTTGCATTTGTAATACCCTGAGCATTTGGGTTATCATTAGCACTTGCAAATAAACATTTTGTGATATAACATAAAAACAAGTAGTGAAGCAATAAACACATTTAAACAACAACATCTCAGCAAATGTAATTAGAATTGAATACAACTATAGTATTCTAAGGAGAACTGAATGAACATTATTTTCATATCTAAATGTATTATGCAAGTCAAAAAATGTTGATCAATGTCTTTAAGCGCCTCCACCATACCCGAGTCGTCCCTAACGTTACTCCAGTGCAACCCCAGCACGTCTCTCCACTGCACGCAGGGTGGTGTTGTGTGGCCGTTGGTGGAAATAAAGTTTGGCGATACTGTCTTGACATTCTCTGGTAACAGTCAAAGTTAGTTTCTTCTGTAAGTGATATGTCAGAGATACAGCTTACACATTGACAAACACATAAATATACACAGTAACAAATATCAGTCTTCACAAAACTGTTTCACAGTTACTTATTATTACACAGTTATATTATTTTGACTGTTCACCTTTCAAAAGACGTTACACTACACAATACCCACACCTACCCGTAACACCAACACGGAGACTGTGTAGGAAGATGGCCACCTCACGACCGCACGTGACACAGTCACCTGACCAGTCACCTGAGTGACCCTGACCTCGGTGATACAGTCGTCTGACTGGCGGGCCGTCTGTGTGGTCGGGCACACCACGCTCACTGTACGGCTGGACATCATGGTATCCAGTGATACTCGAGTTCTGCTCAACTTCCCTGACGACGGCCGGCGGAGACCGGAGGGGTCTGGTTAAATATTCCGCTGGCCACATGGTGGGTGCGTGTCCATGGAAACAACTTGCCGCCCAAAGATGGAGACGAGGAACTTGTGTCAGCATATTGTTACAGAAGTTCTGGAAGAGGTATGTCCTGTCACCGACATCAGTGTTAGAGAGTATGGAGATACATGTGTCACTCTGCCTACTGTCACTAATATGTCTGCTAAAGTTTGTGTATCGTGTATTACTTCAGTTAATGACGTATGCATACACCGTATGTAAATGAGATCAAAATAATGATGCGTGTTGCTACACAATCTGAATAGCTGCTAGTGTCCTAGAAAAAAATCTGCATCACAGCACCTTCATCAGGTATCACAGCCATTGACGTATTATCACCTGTTAAACACATGGTTAGGTTTATGAGATTAAAGCGAGCGCCATTAACTTCAGTGGCGAGCTGTCCGTGGACACGGGGGACTAGGCTAGTCCCCTAATAGTCACAAGTAATCATTTTATTTTATTTGACGATATTTTAACATAAAGCGTTTTAGAAATATTGAAAAGCGCCGGTGAAAAATGCGTCTTGCCTCTCTTCAAACCGTAGCGCCACCAAGCGCCTGCTGCACTCGGGGAGCTAACCCTCGCAGTCGCTACCGCGTTTCGTCTGCTGTTGAATAGAGTAGATCACGTGGTCTGGGAACCAGCTGTTGAGAAACACACACACAGAGCACGCCTGCAAACACTGAGTTCCACACGTATTCTTACAGACAACAAATCACTAACATCTGTACATGGGCTCCAACGTTTCTATTAAACGGGTGAATGTAAATATATTCTTTACTAAATAACAACAGAAAATTTCAGCACAAATATTCTACACTGAGTTTACACAAAAACAAATGTATCCAAGCAGTTTATATTAAAGACCATCAAGTTCTCTCTTCTTCTGTTGTTGGGGGTGGGGGGTGGCAAACAGTTCCACTCTTTCAGTCTTGTTCACTGGCGTTGATCATACGGACAGCATACATCGAGCAAATAACTCCGACAGTCTTAACGGCAGACAAATGATCAAGTCAATAATAATTCCACAGTAGGTAAATCCACACAGTTATACAATCTTCCCAGGAGATCACACAGCAGCTGAGAAAATTAGTAAATCGAGGAACCACACAGTCGCTTATCAATGACAACCCACACAGTTAATATTTCTCCACACAGTTAATATTTCTCCACACAGTTACTCTTTCTCCACACAGTTAATATTTCTCCACACATTTACTCTTTCTCCACACAGTTAATATTTCTCCACACAGTTAATATTTCTCCACACAGTTAATATTTCTCCACACAGTTACTATTAATTCCAACCTCTGTCCCTAATTCTTCTTTCTCCCCAGACTCTCACGTCTCCTTCTCCTTCCCATTTCTAAACAACGCCCCCTATCAACATTCAACCCAGGGGTGATAATCTCTACTCATACAAAGGTGACAACCTCGTTACTTCGACGTTCAGGGGTGGTAACACATGTTCATAACAGTCGCCAACAGTCAACAGTCACCAAAGCACCAAAAGCGTTATGAATTATTTCTCACAACGAGACAGAGACACACCTAAGAGAGTGAGACTCTCACACCTGTCACGTGACTCCATGGCTGAGTCTGTTGAACTCTGTGTCCGGCTGCAGTGAGTTCATCACTAGTCTGAACGCTGCACGTGCCCTCATCCTACAGACTTGTGGGATACAACGAGACTTTGTCTACATGACGAGTGGTCAGGAAACATCAACCGGACAAACAACTTCACAGACACTAGCATGGGGGTCACGTGACTACTGGCAACTCTGCCCAGTAACCACTCGTCCTCACAAATGTCGTGAGACTAGTCTGGTACCCGGATATTAAGCTACAGTAATCAGGACCACACATCAACGACTGTTCAAGTCTCTCTCTCTGTCTGTCTAAGTGGTCACCTACACAGACTGTGTGAAGACTCGGCTATAAGGCTAATAATAACCCTCTACATGCCGGTCCTTGTCGTTTATTCGTCCTTTTATTTCGTCAGTTTCTCTACTCTCATGTTGTGAATGATAACCGCTGTCATCACTTTGCAATTATTCTAAAAATCTCCAGAGGCTTATCAACATAGTGGCAGTGCTGGGATTCAAGATGACGGTTTAGTTTGGAGGTTTCATTGGTCCATCGGCCAACATTTCACAGCATAAAACATTGCGGGTTAGGGACTTCTTCATCACCCGTCCACACCAATCCCATGCTCAACTAGTCAGTGCTATATTTTCTTGTAACTTGTTTTTGGTTGTATGTACACAGTATACAATAACCCAACTGTACAGTCTCTAGCACTCACATGCAGTCTGAGCAATGTAAGGCATGAAGACAGACAGACAGACAGACAAAGAGAGGAGGATGTCTGTCAGGGGATGTTGACTGTACATCTACACTTTACTCCACCTCGTAGTTTTCATGAAAGGGAGAACGGTCTTTGTTTATCTCTGGTAAAGCAGCGTCTGTTTGATCAACAAACTTTATCTCTCAGTAATTATACCAGAAGCCCGGGGAGATAACTGTAGGAATCATCTAGAATGTGGAGAGACAAGTGATGAGGACGACAGTGATGATGTCTGTACGATGCACGTGCCCTCATCCTACAGACTTGTGGGATACAACGAGACTTTGTGTACATGACGAGTGGTCAGCAAACTTCAACCGGACAAACAACTTCACAGACACTAGCATGGGGGTCACGTGACTACTAGCAACTCTGCCCAGTAACTACTAGTCACGGCCACTGGCGTGTGTCTGGTGTAATAACCGGATATTAAACTACAGCAATCAGAGAACACACATCAAGTGCAGTACAAGTCTCTCTGTATGTCCACGTGGTCGCCTACACACAATGTTTGAAAACTCGGCTGATAATAATCCATCCACATCCCCATCCTTGCCGTCTTATCGTCGTCTTATTTCATCACATAATGTTGCTGATTACCACTTTCATCACTTTTAAAACTGATTCAGAAAAGCTTCTGTCTTTTTTTAATTTAAAAGAGAAAGTCGACTGTAGAACGTTTGTCAGTTGGGTACCGTAGCTAAATGATAACAACGATTGTTGATACAACTCAGTTGTAAACTTTACTGTTGCTCAACGGGGCGCTGGTCTTTAACACCTACAACAACAACAACAGGACACCAACAACAGTACACAACACCTGCAACAGCATGGAGCCACCACTTCCCCTCCCCCCCACAGACCTTCACTTCTTCCCCTCCTCATCTCCTTTATTCCCCCCTAGAAATTTCCCAGTTCATGTTTCGCTCTCAAACTCAACAATAACAACACTTACACCGGTTACTATCGTCACGTAGCACGTGAACATTGTGATGCACCCCCCCCCCGCCCCCGTTGTAGCGCCGTATCGTAGTATCAGCCGCCATCCGGGTCCCTGCCTCCCAAGTTTCACTCGATATTGTGACGATAGTCCAGTCGAGGGCTTCCTGTCTACGAGGCCTGAAGAAAACCATGACAACACTGATTCTAAATGACACTTGTACAGACTCTGTCACAACGAGGGTCGCCTCACTGCGGCTTGCTCATTTTTTTTTTCTAACGGTCTCAGTGAAGGCGTAAACTTCGGAAGTGTGACGTCAGCGACCTTGACAATCCGCCGGAAGCGCGACCTTGGTTTGAGTGTTTGCCAGCTTGACACTTGCTATGGCGCTAAGCTCAACGAGTTTAAACATTATGAAGAGCTGCATACAGTTAATGGTGACAGGCAAAATAACTCAAGACCTAACACGTGTGGCAGGTAAAGGTGAAATAAATGATGGTCTACAACAACCGAGACGATGTAAGTTGTTAAGTAGGTTAGATTACATGCTATGGACAACAATGTCTCCAGAGTGTGATGGTTACAGGTAGTGCCTTTTGTTTGATATGTCAGGCGTTCGAACCTCGGGTGGTTTTTTGGTTTTGATCTGGGATTTTTTATTTTTCTCAAGAATGATGAATTCTGTCAAAACTTTCATGAAGACCCATTGATTACCAAGCAAAACCATATAAATATCGATAGACACTTACCTAATCTCTACTATCTAAAACGAAGATCGCGCTTTGGGCGGATTGTCAAGGTCGCTGACGTCACACGTCCCGAAGTTTACGTCATCACTGAGACCGTTGGGAAAAAAAATCAGCTGCCGGCTTCTAGTTGATCCCGGCTTGTGGTTTATCTGTATACCAGCAGTTAGAAATGCGTGTAACGTAACGGTATTTTGAAGGCTCGCTGGCTGATATCAGGGACCTTCACACGTAAATCACGTGATGCTGGTGACTGTGAAAGTGCAAACAAGATGCTGAATGGAGGAAAAGATGCAACTGAGGTCATTTGTGAACCAAATCAACCATCTGATACGCTTACCAGCTGCAAGGCAGAAGCAATTAACCAGGAAGTGGAAGACCTGCCGTATAATTTCGTATAGTCGCTTCATGTTTCCCTGTATGGCTGCTGACTCTGCTTCCTCTGTCAGTTCATGGGTGAAGTGTCTCTTGTCCTCTCTGACAGACCTCTTCACTTGGGGGTTGACTTCCCAGTATTTTGCTCTGAGACCTTCTTTCTCTTGCTGGTCTTGGCACTGGTTGAGCTTCTGTTTCAGTCCCTTTGTTAAATGAATCTTTGCCTAAGTCTCTGGAGTCATCCATTCCTTATGTTTTCTTTCCCTCTTCCCTACAACACCTGTACAGGTTGTCTTCCAAATGCTCTTGAGTGTTGACCAGTGTTCTTCCACTGATTCTTCTGTCAGTCCTGAAAGGGCCTTATACTTATTCTTAATTTCACAGTTATAAATTTCCCTTGTCTCCTTGTTCTTGAGCTACTGAGTATTGAACTTGTGATGTGGTCTGCCTGTTGTATCGATGAAGGATTTCAGCTTGATCTTGAAGACTGCTATTAGGAGCTGGTGGTATGAAGCAACATCTGCTCCTCCCCTCACTCTGACATCTTGGAGACTCCTTCTCCACTTTCGACCAACCGTTATATGGTCGATCTGGTTTTCCTTCTGACCACCTGGGGAAGTCCACGTTGTCTTGTGTATATTTTTGTGTGGTAATACAGTGCCACCTATGATGTGGTCATTGAAAGCGCAGAAGTCTGTGAAGAGCTCCCCGTTTTCATTGCAGGTGCCGATCAAGCAGAGACTGCAAGAAGCTATAGAATTCTCCTTTTTCCTCTTCATCTGCTCCATTTGTTGGTGCATAGCATTGGATGATGGGGATCTTCCTTCCTTTTGAATTGAATCTTGCTGACATGAGCCGTGGTGAGACTGGCTCTCAGGTCATCAGCGCCTTTGTTGCCTCTGTTGACATCAGCAGTGCTACCTCATAGGAGTCGCTCAGTAGAGGGTTGTTAAATTTTTTTTCGATTTCTATAGGTAAAAAAGGGAGCTTACTGCAGAAATCGCTTAAGGAATCATTTATCTAGAGTTACCTTCCTTGGCATTATTTACTCGATTGTTTCTTCGAGGAAATTAAGAATTTTCTAGACCTAGTCACAGCCTTTCGAAAAATGGCGATTCAAAGAACGCTTTTCAGTGCAAAAGGCACTCGAACTTTATTTTAAGATGCTGTCTGACAACTAAACGGACGTGCTTGTTCCACAGGATCATTCTACGTTTGTTTCTGACATATAAACTGTGTTGGGAGTAATATTTGTGGTCAGAGGACCTAGTTCCGTGTGGTAATCTACTCCAAAGCAACTTTTTATGGGATACCGTTTACTTACCCTCCTGGATATCTAACTGTAAAAATAGTCGAGGTTCATGCGAATTCAGGTTAAAACATGTTAATTCTACTAATATTTATCAATCTAACAAATCAAAATTCATAGCTATATCCTACATGGTTATATTTTTACAATTTTCTGAAAATGACAAAAATTCATGCGTCCAGAGAGAACGGCCTGTGCTGAAGGGGCACGACTCCAGTGAGCTATTCCCTGGGTATGTCGTGGTCCAATTCTTTGTTGCCAAAGTATATGATGGTTTCTCCTGATGTTAGTCTGGTCTTCCCACTTCCATTTCACTTGCTACTTGAACTGATTTTCCTCTTCCATAGAGGATTATGATGTTCCAGGTCCTTATCCTGGTTCTTGCCTTGGTCGTCAGAAGATGAGTCGGCGAGCTGGCTTCCCTAGCGCTTTCACCAGCCTGCGTCATAAACTCTTCTAGAGAGGAATCTTCCCGACCAGGCCCCTGTTGTGATACTGTTGCGGTTTCTGTAACAGCTTGTGTTTTACATGAATGGGTTGTTAGCCCAAAGCAAAACCCCCAACCTGGAGGGCCAGGGTGCAACATTTTAGTCTGGCCTCTACCCTTACAGACCTGCTAGGCTTGGTTGGACCTGCCAGGACCACAAGGCTCCTGCCGACATAGCTCTTAGGGTCGACGAGGCACACAAGCCACCACACCACTAGACAAGACAAGACAAAATTCTTTATTTCAGTAGGCTCATGCCCATAACCGATGTTGGGGAGTGTGTGTCGTGGAATAAAAAATCAAAGTACAAATACCTAAATACACTGTCCTTACTTCATTAAAAATACAACATTTTTAATGTGCTATAATATAATAAAATCAGTAGTTCGCAAATTATTTGTTTTCTGTAATCTGCAGTGCTTTATACAGATGGTAGGCAACATTTTGAATTAAATTTAGACAGTTGCTTGCAAATAAAATAGACAAACGAAACTGAGACGGATTCTTATAGAACTTTTCAGGAATGTACAGCTGTCGTAGATCTTATATTTTGGGCACACAAACACAAAATGTAACTCAGTCTCTTCACAATCACAATTGATGCATTTTAACAAAACTGTGGACAAATTGCTGTAACGCTGCTTATGGCAATTTATGTTTGTAACTCCTAGCCTAAACCTTGTTAGTGAATTTCTAATAGCAATATGTTTAATGTCAGGTAGGTAAGTGCTTAACTTTAAAAAGGACTTAAATGAGCTGTAGAATGAAAATCGGTCACTACTAGATATTTTGCTATGCCAGTCTTGCTCAAAACAGTCTATAAGTCTCAGATTAAATTCTCTTAAGAACTGCTTAACATTGCCCACCCCCTGAGATTCCGAGACAAATCCAAACCCATATTTATAAAGTGTTAGTATAATGTTGTTCACCCAAGTGACCTTGTTATTAGTCTGCATATTTAGCAACATGTTTAACACTTTCTTGGGAGTCTAGTGGAAGGCAGATTTGCAACTTTCAGCCAGTATGCTATACATCTCACATAAGCATTTACAAACAATGGGTATCTTCCACATTCACCGTAAACCATTCCATTTGGAGTTCTTACTGTCACATTCAAGAAACGTTTCATTGCAAATAAATGGACTCTCTCAATAATATTGTTGTCCACACACAGACCCCACACCTCAGAACCATACAAAAGAATTGGCTGAATTTGTGAATCGAATAATTTAAAAAACAAAAAAGGGATTACAATTTTCAAGGCGCCAAAGAACTTTTATAATTCCAATTACTCCTCTGCGTGCCTTCGCTGCTAAGTCATTTAAGGCATAAAAAACACAGCGGGATGACAAAATTATTCCTAGATATTTATAACTATTGACTATTTCCAATTTTGTACCATCGTAATACCATTCTTCTTTTCTAGCAACATGACCCCCGTTCCTGAAAACAACCACATTAGATTTCTTCATATTTACAACTAGGTCCAAGCACCACACCACTACAAGGTAAGTTGCACCAACTGGTGGTGGGGTAGAGCGGGTACGACTGTATTCTAATGTTGTTCTTGTTGTGCTGTGATTATATTTTTCTACCCTTTATACACATAGACGTCAGGGACGAACAACAGTCCTTGACTACAGTGTATGGAGACCAGTGAAGATGGTCATGTCTGACATGATACAATGGTGACATTGTAGCAAGTTTTGAGAGCTGGAAGTAGTTTCATCCTGTATCCCAGTGAGACACAACGAGCGATGTCAGCATCATGACGAGGGCTGGAGTGGGATGCTGGCTGAGGCTGAAGTCGTCTCGTCTGCCGCTCACATCACGTGACTCAGGGATGGAACCAGTTCTCGCAGTCCTCTTTTTCCTGCTTGCTTCATTTTAAATATAGTGTTTCGTGTTATTGACAGTTGATTTCTACCACAGAGACATGTTATTTTTATTCATCATCTGTTGCCTGTCACGATGCTCTAATACTTGTCACACTGAGGTAAGTGTCAGCGACACATTGACACTGTATGATGAATGTCATATGGCAAGAAAGAAATTCATGTTTTCCTTAAGGTCAGTGACGAATAGTTTTCGGCTCATTTGATGAATTATTGTTTGTAAAATTTCAAAGTTAAGACTTATTTGCATGTTTTACTATATTCTGTCAAACACATGACTGTATTTGACGAAGTTGTAAACAATGTCTTATCAAGAATTAAAGCCGGCCATATCAAAATTTCGATTTGAGTCTGTGAAGTTTTAAATGATGATTATATGCGATTTTAACTAACGGCTATGTAACGTTTGACAGACGGTTATATAACAAAGGCTGACAAGCATTGAGACATAACCAATGGTATCTTTCCATAATATCCATGATACCTTGATAATACCGTTGTTAAGAACATCTTGGAACGTGTCTAGTGTGCGGTGTGCGGCGTGTGGAAGGTAAGTTTGAGCCATCCACTTCCCTTGCATTCATTTTTATCTACGACTTGAGTGCAATAACATAATTTTTGATGCGGAAGACGTTTACATGTATGAAAAGAACGAAATAACAAAATAATAACGAGCATCCTACTAACACAACAGGTGACATTCAATGATAGTTTTCCATTGTCAGACAATAAACAAAATTTTTCTTTTTTATCTGTCAATTATTCTTATTGTGTTGTAGTGAATAACTGTTTCCTATTGTCTGGTAGTAAATAATTGTTTGCTATTGTCTGTGAGTAAATGGTTTGCTTTCTATCGTCGGACACAAAATGACGGTTCTCTGTTATCTAACAGTATTAACAAATGTTTATTTCTAGCTAATCTTCTAGACCCCCTCTATACACACTCACCGCTAACCCTATATACCCATTGTATACACGCTTCAAGCTTACCCTCTATACACACTCACCACTAACCCTATATACCCATTGTATACACTCTTCAAGCTTACCCTCTATACACACTCACCACTAACCCTATATACCCATTGAATACACTCTTCAAGCTTACCCTCTATACACACTCACTGCTAACCCTATATACCCATTGTCTACACTCTTCAAGCTTACGCTCTGTACACACTCACCGCTACCACTTTATACCCAACCCAGCTAATCCTCTATACTCTATACCTACCCTATCCCCACTCTATACCCACCCCAGCTAGTCCTCTATACCCACTCTGTACCTATTCTCTACCCACTCTATACCTATCTCGGCTAATCCTCTAGTTTCACTCTATACTTGCCCTATACCTACTCTATATCCACTCCAGCTAATCCTATTTCTCCACTGTATACATGCTCCCATCTACCCCTCTATACATACTGCTAACACTTTATACCTACCCCCAGCTAATCCTCTATACCCGCTCTATACCACTACAGATAGTCCTCTATACCCACTCTATACCCACCACAGCTAATCTTATATACTTACTGTCTACACGCTCCCAGCCAACCCTCTATACACACTGTTAACCGTTTGTACACACCCCAGCTAATCCTCTATACCCATACCCAGCTAATCATCTATACCTACTCTAAACCACTGTATACCCACTCTTTACTCACCCCAGCTAACCCTCTATACCCACTCAACACCCAGCCTACACCCACCATATTCCTTGCTTGTTTCACATCACCCTGCAGCAAGTTCTTGAACCGGCCATCTTTGAAGACCTGTCCAATCTGAGGACCCACAAAACTTCATCTTTAATCTTTGCCTCGCTCAGTCGAGGGAATTATTCACGCAAGTATCGGAAACCTGGCGAAGTCCGGTCGATGTTTTTTTCACGAAGTTCTTCATCAAACCTAGTTTGATGTGAAGGGTTGGTAGCGGGATTTTGTGACTACATTTTGTCTGCAAGTCCATTCCTTCCGCAAGTAGTTCAATTCCATTGCTCGGTTATCCCACTCACATAAGAATCACATGTATTGTGTATGTCTCTTCTGCAGTCCCGTTAAAAGGTCAAATCACCACCGAGATGCCAGCTGTACTTCTTATACTCAATGGAATTCAGTAGCTGCTTAACTTATCGTACGTCTCTTTCATGTGGACATCATCCAATACTGGATCAGATGGAAGACAGATTCCATTGTGCAAAATCACAGCCTTAAGCCTCAGTTTGGAAGAGTCTACAAATAGTCTCCATTCTTGTGGGTCATGAGTGATTCATAAGGCCCTCATTATCGGAAGAAAATACGAGATTACCTTCCGTTCTGAAGAAAGACTCCAACCGATGGCGCTTTCGATATCAACTAATTGTGACATCTTCTTCTAGAAGATTCCATTGTTTGAGTCACTAGCAATTCTGCCTTCTTCTTGACTAAGTCCAAATCACAGACCAGGTCATTTAGTTCTTCCTGTGTTATTCTGTGCGGGGTGGATGGTGCAGTACAGTGACAATTTGGATCACTGCCTGCTGACTGACCAGGAGAACAACAGGTCGGCTCACCCTCTTCCTCATCAACTGAATCAAGAGAATATTCTGCTGGAGGTTGTGGAATATGAAGTAGTTCATCATGTGGAACTTGGTCACAACGAAGACAGAATGTTGAGGTAGACTATTCTCGACTTCTGAATTGCACTATAAAATGATACACTAAACCTTGGATGATGTGTACATGATGTATTATGTAATGTGATGCAATATCACATCATTCTAGACTTATTTAGGATGTTGTTAGAGTCCTACTGGATAGACTTACACATAGACAATGAACTATGTCAAATGTCTTCAAAACGAAAGCAAATAAAAATTTGCATGGCCATATTCATGTTCAGCTCATCAAGATAATACAAATTAGGACCTTGTTTTGTCAGTAATAATGTCACTGTTGACTAGTATGACGAGCTGTCTATAGTCTATAGCTTAAAGTCTTTAGTCTACTGTCTATAGCCTACAGTCTTCAGTCTTCAGTCTTCAGTCTACAGTCTATAGTCTATATTCTATTTTCTATAGTCTACAGTCTATAGTGACAACAGTGAATGATTACAGACCTGTTTACTGAAGTCCAGTGTGACGTCACTGAAGACCACAGTCAACGATGTCTGGTCATCAGCCATCTGCTCCACAACAGGTGAGACAAGGAAAAGTGTGATGAACCTTGCCTCGGGGGAGTTTCCATCATCACTGTGGTGATTTAGTACAATGTTGGTGAACATATTTAATGTCATCCCCTGTGTCTATCATCTCAGTGATGTATGTGTTGCTCAGTCTCACGATGTTCTCCTCTCACTGTAACAACCATCACAGGGAAAGAGCCCTAAAGGAAGAGGAGGACAACAATGTTGTAGAGGTCGTGGCCGGGTGGAAGTTTACCTACACGCCGTGACTGACCAACAGGCTGAGTTACTGACTGATACAGGTGAGTGCAATGTTTCCAGTCACTTCACTCTTTAATGAACAATAAGTCAAAGAAGGATAAAAAGTAAATGAGGTAGATAACATTCATAATCAGTTAATCCATGTGAATAACAAAGAACTTAAAGAAAATGATTATAATGATATTGATGAAAATAGTAATAATGATGAGCATGATCACGAGTAGAGGAATCCTAATGTGTACTCGATGTATTTTATTTTTAACATGTAAGCTCATTGACAATCACAAATAAATATGTTTGTATTTTAGTGAACCCACGTCCCCTTGAAGAGGTGAAGAAGAGGTCAGGTGCTGACCTACAGTTTGACCCCAACCCCTCACCTGTACCAGGTATGAAGGTTCTCAACATCCGCGGTGTTTCTTCTCAGATCAACGCAGCGGTTAGTCTCGTCAGTCAGAAGACTGGTTCAAAGGTTTGTTTGTTTAAAAACAATTACAATATTGTGTAGCAGGAAACGACGCAGGAGATAAACAACATGGATAAATGGATTAGTAAATAGGTCCTTTCAACTGTTATATAGCAGTAGTTAATTGATTTGAACAAATTATTCTAAAATAACAAAATTGATTCAGAGTATGTCCTAAAGTATGTTTCCAAAATGGTGTTGACACAGGGGAGATTATCAGACCAAGCCCAGACATTCTGGCTACAGTGGGTTGAGGCCGCGTTCCCTGATCTCGACTCTCGCGCCTACTTCCTGCCTCCTGTCTACATCAACCGCGTGCCGATGACCAGACAGTCGACTGCAGGTCAGGAAGTTCTCGTCCTACAGTCAGCACCTGGACAGGCTGGTCAGTCTAACCAACTGCCGACCAGTTCATCATCTGCTGCTCATCCATCCATTTCTCAGCCTTCTCGTCTTCAGGACAGTGACATCAGAGACGATGCAGCCATGCAACGGATTTTTGTCTGTCTTCAGAAACTGTGTGAAGAGAAGAGAGATGTCATGGTTGCAATGACTCAGCTTCAGTTCGGACAGTACCTGGGTGAACCTTGTTACACTGCCGCCGCTACCCAGCTACCCCGACCCTCCAACCTTCCTCCTTCTTTACCACAGAAGTTCAAACAGGGAGACTTTGATGTTCTTCTAATTCACCGACAGTACGGACTGGTAGTCTGTGAGGTGAAGGCCTTTGGTGACATTATCAAAACTCTAAACATGTCACAGCAGGATGTAGACAACAACATTAGAAAGAAACTGAATGAGGCCATGTCACAGCTGGACAAGGCGGAGGCCATGTTGTCTCACCTGGTGTCTGACATCTCACCTGGTCTGCCCGTCACTAAGGTCATCGCTTTTCCTAACCTCACAGTTTGTCAAGTTCAACAGGTCATCTCCGGCGACACCCAGCTGACTCAGGTTAAAGTTCATTCTGTTCATTTTACATTCTTACACATAAACACCATTAGACCGCACAGGATCAAATTTTAACTGACATATTTTACTTTTATTTCTATTCTAATCGTATCCACTAGACGATATGGTTAGGATTTCAATTATGATACTGTTTGTCAATGGCTGCTTACTAATAAATGTTTACGCTAGTAATTCAGCATGGACCTCACTAGTGATGCACAATATTGTCTTCTTGTTAGTCATGGAACCCCCTGTAGACGGCATGTTGTAGAAATAAAATTAAATAGCATCAAATATAAAAGAGAATGTTGTCAAGTCTTTCAGTGGCTAACCAGTGACTAACAACTATTAGCAAACCAGGCTACTGAGTAAATAAGTCTTCTGTTAATTTCTCTCAGTTTATTACAGAGATGTCAGTTTCTTTTTAAATTGAATGAACTTATGACAGGCCCTGTGTCGGTGTCTGGGAACAAGAGACGCCGCCGACATCGCTGGTGTGTGTCTGTGCTCTGATCAGTTGTCTGACCCCAAGACCCCGTGTGACGTCAGTAGTCACGTGCTGAGGGAACTCGGACACTGGTGGCAGCGACGTGTGGCTGGGGCTGGACCTCGCACTCACAGAATGACTGGTCACGTGTACAGGCGTCTGGTAGCCAGGTGAGTCAAATAAGGTCTATAATGATATGAGGTCTGTAATAGTATGAGGTACAATGGAAGCCATTATTCATGTAAGACAAATAATGCTAAATGTTCTTAAATATTTTTTCTGGCGAATTTACTATGAGCTTTTTTATCTTAAAAAAATCAAGGTGTTGATTCAAAAATATAAATGTCACGTGACAGCCCGGTCAGGCCTTGTAGTGAGCACACGAAGGTGTTCACAATGTTCCAGAAATCGACCTCTGTCTCTCTCATGCTAAGATGTTCTGAATACTTATTCTAGTTTCACACAATTTTGGCACAACATTTCTGTGTGAAGTTTGTCTTTATATTAATAATAATAATAATAATAATAATAATAATAATAATAACGGAAATTTATATAGCGCATTTCCCTGCTTTACAGAAGGCTCAATGCGCTTTACAAAGAAATTCAAAGACACAAATTCACTCAACCGACAAAGTGAAACAGACTAAAACATGTCCACAAACAACGGTACAGAGATATATCAACACAATTAATAACCCCCCCACACACACACACAAAAGAAAAACCTCTGGACAATAATAAAAACGCGTACACGGACGCACGCGAAGTAACATGCAAATGTAATGTCTATAGAAGGACGAATGGGACGAAGAAACACATGAAGCCAGTAGTCGGTAACAGTTTGCTCAACCCAATTGAAAATCTGTAAGCGAGGCTGCAAATAATGATGTTGGCTTGTATAGCGCCATATCCTGGCCTGTGGACAGCTCAAGGCGCTGACGTCAAATTAAGATGACGACAAAATGTGGGTGTGTAGTCTCCTCCACGTCACAGGGCAGCGTCACACACAGCAAGAACACAGTCCTCAGCACAAATATCACACATGTCATACAAGCCGGAATACACTCCATACAACAAATATCCAACATGTCATACAAGCCGGAATACACTCCATACAACAAATATCACACATGTCATACAAGCCGGAATACACTCCATACAACAAATATCCAACATGTCATACAAGCCGGAATACACTCCATACAACAAATATCACACATGTCATACAAGCCGGAATACACTCCATACAACAAATATCCAACATGTCATACAAGCCGGAATACACTCCATACAACAAATATCCAACATGTCATACAAGCCGGAATACACTCCATACAACAAATATCCAACATGTCATACAAGCCGGAATATACTCCATACAACAAATATCCAACATGTCATACAAGCCGGAATACACTCCATACAACAAATATCCAACATGTCATACAAGCCGGAATACACTCCATACAACAAATATCCAACATGTCATACAAGCCGGAATACACTCCATACAACAAATATCCAACACGTCATACAAGCCGGAATACACTCTATACAACAAATATCCAACATGTCATACAAGCCGGAATACACTCCATACAACAAATATCAAACACGTCATACAAGCCGGAATACACTCCATACAACAAATATCAAACATGTCATACACTCCACAGAAAATGCAACATCCAACAGAAGGCACAAGTTTCACTGGAACGCCAGCACACGCTCAAGTTCACTGATGAACAAAAGTGAAGCGGACATGAATCCCACACCACTGCGCCAGTCATGAAGTCTCAATTCAACAAGACAGTATCAAAGACCATCATCGACTAGCACATTGTCCAAGCCAGTTGTCTGCACGCATATGTCCAGTTCCTGAAATACTTTCTTCAGCCGTCCGTCCAGTGCCGGGAAATGGCTGTCTATCAAGACCGGGCGGATAGGGTCGGATCGCAACACCTCTTTCATGACCCTGCCGAGAACACCATCCCGCAACAGCTGCAGGCTGTTCCAAGTGGACGTCCTCAACATGCAGCAGTCTTATAGAGGAGCAAGGATGGCGTTTTCATCATAATAAGGGTTGCCGAAACTCAAAATACGACGGACGATACAAAAAAAAAAAAAGACAAAAAACGACAGAGAGCCGTCCCCTCAAAACAGTTAGGCGAAGGAACGTCACTCTCCCAAAAGAGTATAGTCAGCAATGTCATTATAGTCAGCAAAGTTTTCAGTAAGAGATTATCTTTAGGAACTTATATTTCCTCAGCAGAACTGGTGAAACTTCACATCTTTAAATTTACTTCCCATGTCTGCTGTCTTTAAGATGTTATCAAGCAGATTTTCTGTCGCTGAAAATCTTGTCAACTTGAGATGATTTAGTGAGAGTGAGAGTGTTCTAGGTCTTTCTACCTGTAAATCCAACTTCATGCTTCTCTCTATTTAGTTAAAAAGTTCACTTAAAAGCAAGAATTCATTTGAATATGAAATAAAAATGATTGAGATAGATATGCTGACTCTTACTGCACTGGTTGACTGACTAGACCTCCTACTACACTGATATGCTGACTTTGCCCTGGGTCTCCCCGCTCACTGTCAATACTCGTTATTGGTTTTACTATCGTCTCCCATCGACGGTGAGTTTTCTCACGAACTAGAACTTTCCCCTCTCCTCTACCTGTCCGACATGACACAGTAGCAGGAGTTTACTAGCCGTGGGTGGCTCCTTCAGTCGAACTTGCCGCCGATGTGTCGGATTCATCCCTCCTTTATCTCACTCTTTTGTCTGAGAACAACCAGCACCACCTGCTGTTTCCTCCGCTTCTTCTTCCTTGCGTTTCCAGTCATATCCCCACTTCTGAAAGTTCCCGTACAAGGCGTACATTGTACATGGCGAGTGGGGTCGTCTGTGACTTGGTCGCCACCTCCCTGTCCTTGCTAAGTAGTGGCAATATAGTCTTCTAGTCTGTCTCCACTCGCCTTCTGTAGCGCCATCTGAGATACGACTGACAATTAACTCACATGAAAGAGCGACCGCTGGCATCCGTCTGTGATGACAGCTCCCAGGCAACAGGCGATTGTTTCTCAGGAAGGCCCCTGTGTCCTGCGTGTACCGGCGTATTATTGACACTGACACACACCTCACTAGATGACTGTTGTACTTCTCACTGTCAGCTTTCTTTCTCAGCCTCATCGTCACCATTTCCACTAGTGGAGCCTCTCAGTATCGCCGTCACAACAAAGATAATATGGCCGACACGCACACACGCATATATATATATATATACACACAACACGCACATCACACACACACAGCACACACAACACACATATACACACATATATACACTCTCACACACACTCACACACAGTCACACACGCACACACATATACACACATATATACCCACATTCACACACATACACAACACATACATAGTCTTTGTTGATAGGTTATGCATTGACTAGCGAGTGTGTAGCAGACCACGTGGGTAGCCTATAAACCGATGCCCGATTGGCTAGTAAAGAAACACATGTGTCGCGAGCTAATGGGAGAGCGCAAGAGCCAATGGGAGACCACTGACACACCTGACCACGTGAACGAAGAAATGAGAGAAGAAAAGGGGATTTTTCGCTCGAACCCTCAAAGGAGCCAGACCTGTGTACCGTCAGGTGGGTGCCGGGTACAAGAGGTAGGAGTTTGGTCCATCTCTATCTGCGGGTGACCCGTATTTCCACAGCGAGTACCACTCGGGTCTAGTGGTGCGATAACGGGGTCACGGAAGACAGACTGACAGCGAGAGGAAGATCGCCCGCTCTGAGCCAGGAGTGTATGTAACCGAGTGAGTGAAAGCGACGGGTCTCAAGAGACGGAACTACACCTGTCGTACATTCCAGAGGTCTGGGGAGAGGGTTCTCGGGGGACCAGGCCTAGGAGACAGCCAGAACCACGACGGGAGAGGGCGACACGAGTCGTCAAGAATACAGCGTGTGTTCAGTGGACCATCCCAGTGACAAGGGCTGAAGCAGTTCAAGAAGTGGTTTCAAGGACTGGTGGTCGGGAAGCAGACTGCGGGTCCGGCTCGTATTCTAGCTGTAAACATCTGATGTTGGTCGTATATGAGAGGGAGTAGCTCAACTGTTGATTGATCCTTGTTTCCATATGGAATGTCATTATTATCCTATGATCTTGTAATGTGTTCAATCTGATTTACTTGTGTGTGTAATTATAATTTTATACGTTTTCCAACCTTGCATGTTGCTTGTGTGTACACACGTGGGAGAAGTAGTTGTAGTACGTGAGCGTGTGGAAAGTGCGAACCATGGGTGATTTGGTGTGAGGGGCTTACTGTGGGTACAGCGAGCCAGCAGACAGTCCCATTCCCACCGGGCTGGTTAGCCCAGATCCTCTTACCCGTGATAATAATCGTCACAACTATATAGAGTGTATCGCTGTACGGACTATAGACTGCATCCCTATGTAGAGAATATCGCTGCATAAAAAGTGCTGCTGACAGAAGTCAACTAACAAAGAAGTGAAAGAGCAGTGAGTGTGTGCACACACCAAGAAACAAGGTGTATAGTCATGTCACTCTACCCTCTACATCTCACTTCACTCTTCTGTCTGTTCAGTCAACAAGTGAATGGCACTCACTGTAACAGCAAACACTTTGAGTGGCAAAAGTCAAACTGTCATCAATGTTGAGAAGGACAAGTGGAGGGTAACATGAAGTAAAGAGAGAGACTGACAATCAAACATAACAGTTACAATAGATGAGAACTCTCTCGTGTCTCACCTGGGTGTCAATGTACTGATGGTCTTCTCTCTCACCTGACAGTCTGACAGTCGCCCTTCGTATTCACAAGACACGTGTGTCATGACAATGATACAAGTCACTTCAGTCCAGCTTATAACGGATACTCCTATTACTGCTGATCATATGTCACATCATGTACAATATTCTTTCTCTCTAATTTCTCTCCATCTCACATCTCAATAAACAAAGACAGCCAGTCTTTAAGATGTTGAGGTCAGAGACTTGAGGTCAGTTAGTCTTTGTGTCACTCAACTGTCGTCTGCTTCACTTCATGGCACAACATTAGGAAAATGTCAGCCTACAATGAAATCAGCTTTTTAAGGTTTGGCTTTCATCTTGCTACACATCATCGAATTTTTCTTTCTTCCAGAATCAAGAGGATGGGATGTGTGTATACACCTAAGTGTCAGTGTATTTTGTAAGAATAACCTGTTTATTCCAGCGGTTTTGCTATAAAAATCTTGTGTTCTTCCCATGTGTGTGTGTGTGTGTGTGTGTGTGTGTGTGTGTACTAGATTCTGTGGTCCGGCGACAACAGTGAGTGTGCCATGTACAAGTCCTCCACGTGTGAGTGTCAAGACCCTGGGTCAGGCCGTGTGGTGTACAGGAGAGTGCTATACTGCTGTAATAACACTCTTCCCGGAGCAACTTCACCTGCTCAACACGGCGCCTCCCACACTCTTTGTCACCGGACCGCCCGGCACAGGTAAAACCCTGGTGCTGCTGATGACGGGTATAAAATGGCTGCAATGTGGTCACCACGTCTACATTGTGAGTACTTGGGATGACAGCCGTGCAGCGTGCATCATGTTGTACCACCTGTTGCTGCAGACAGTAAACACACAACAGTCAGCAGGTGTATCACCCGGTCAGCCTCACCTCCTGCTGTATCATCTTGATGACGATAAAGACGTGGAGAAGGCCGTCAACGACTTGTCACAGGCGACGAGCGGAGGGTCGTTGTACGTCATCGCTGATGAAGTTGTGTAAGTAGTACAACGTGTGATGTGATGATAGACTTGTTGTTACATCGGCTGTTACACAGATTGTGTAGCAACACCGGTCATTATTATGACGTCATTTACATAGCGTGTGTACAGACGTCATTAATTGATGACGTCACGCAATACACACAGACATAAACACACATATTAGTGACAGTACACAGTGTAACACGTGTATCTCAGTCTCTGTAACACTCATGTCTGTAACAGTAAAAACTTCGAGTCTGTGTGTCACAAGCTACTGACACAAGTTCCTCGTCTCCATCTTTGGGCGGCAAGTTGTTACCATGGACAAGCACCCGTCGGCTGGCAAGTGGAATATTTAACCAGACCCCTCCGCTCTCCACCGGCCGTCGTCAGGGAAGTCGAGCAGGACAAGTTTATCACTGCTGGTGCTGTCCAGCCGTACAGTGAGCGTGGTGTGCCCGACCATACAGACGGCCCGCCAGTCAGACGACTGTATCACCGAGGTCAGGGTCACTCAGGTCACTGGCCACGTGACTGTGTCACGTGCGGTCGTGAGGTGGCCAGCTTCCTACACAGTCTCCGTGTTGGTGTTACGGGTAAGTGTGGGTATTGTGTAGTGTAACATCTGTTGACAGGTGAACAGGTAACGGTGTGATAATAACAAGCAGGTGAGAAACAGTCTTGTGAAGAGGACAGTGTTGTTAGTCACGTGTGTTTGTCTTTGTTTGTTTCTCGTGCCATTAACCCCCCCCCCACGTAGTCATCAGGGACAGACGTATTGTTACATGTCACCATGTGATGATGTCACTGTTTATATCCATGTGTCTGTCAGTGTGTACGCTGTGTCTCTGACATGGCGACATATACAAGAAAGTCACTTTGAATGTTAACAGAGAATGTCACGACAACAGCCACGACCGTCACCTCCACCAACAGCGACACAACATCAGCCTGCTTGCAGTGGAGAGACGTGCTGGTGGTGGACATGTATACAGTTAGCGACAGCTCGGGTATGGTGGTGGCGCTTAAAGGAGCGGGTATTCCAGTGCGGGTGATGACTGATGTTGACATCGAGGACGTAGCCACGGCCCGCAGTGACGTGGTGTGGGTAACTGATGGACATCGTGTTTATGGTCTGGAGAGAAAAGTCGTCGTCTGTCTGCATGATGATCATTACTATTTTGCCCGACTTCACTACATGTCCCGCTGTACGTCACAACTTGTGATTGTCTCCTGATGACGACAAACTGATGGTCATCTGACGTCATCACCTCATATGTGTGTGTGTGTGTGTGTACATTGCTGTGTGTGTATGCGTGTGACTGTGTGTGTCTCACTATGTGTTACTGTATGTATGTGTGTGTGTGTGTGTGTGTGTCACGGTGACTGTGTGTGACTGTCACTGTGTGCAACTGTGTGTACTTGTGTGTGTGTATGCGTGCAAGTGGTTGTGTGCATGTGTGTATGATTCTGTGTGTATGACTGTGTGTCACTGTGTGTGTGACTCTGCGCGTATGACTGCGTCACTGTGTATTTGTGTGTTTATATATGACTGTGTGTATGACTCTGTGTGGATGTGACTATGTGTGAGACTGTGTGTGTGTGAGACTGTGTGTGTGTGTGACTCTGTGTGTGACTCTGTGTAAGTCAAGGTGTGAACCAGTGTCCTATGGCCACCTTTGAATGTTGCTTGTGTTGAGATTATTCTACTTGTATTACAAACTGTGTGATCACGTGACATGAAATATTTTATCATGATGACTATTACTCCTCAGTCAACGTGTTTGACTGTTGATGTGTTGTCATGTGCAGTGTCAGTGAGTAGACATTATTATACACAAACTCACTGTGTGCACTGACAGGACATCATGTCACATGTTGCTCACTCAGTCTGTGCTTGAACATCCCATCATGATGAGCTGAGTTTGGTCTGTGTCAACCCAGGTGTCAGACTTTATTCTGACAACACAAGTCACAGTGGAAGTTGTTGTTGTCAATCTACCACAAACAGTTGGCAACATCGTCTTGAGAATAAATACAACTATGATATGCTGACAGATGATTGTCAAGACAAACACTACCACCTACACACTCTCTCTCGCCTACATTATCATGAATGCTACATGCATGCATTCCATACACAGAAAGAACAGAAGGACAAGTGCAAAGCACGTGTTTGAAATCATCTTCCATTGCATGTTGTGATTTATAGGAAAACAACTCACCACTAGAAATATCAGGCAACCATTCTGTCCCGTGGTAAGCCATGAGACTGCACATCACCTTCTTCATTATCTTCATCATCCAACTCACAATCTGAAGAATTTATTCATCACAATCTGGATGTGGTGTCCCAAGTGTAGTCACAAGATTATGTAGAACAGTGCAGTAAATGGTCTTTGCCATCAGTAGCCAAACTCTGTGTGATGTCTCTCTAGTCTTAGCCTTTTCATCAACAGCTTTTTGCATCTATTCTCCAAAATCTCCGGCAATCCAAGGTGCAGGACCTACTTTTGGCCTGCTATTTATACTACTGTAGATGTCTTGGGGTCTACGTCACCCGCAGTTGTGATTCGCACGACCACAGGTGGGGTGGAATGGGGGTGGTAGGATGGAGGGAACAAAGGGGCTTTAGCGGTACTTGCCGCTACACTCCCCTGTATCAGACCTAATGTACTATATCTAAAGAGTACATTGGTCAACACAAAGAACATATAAAGACAATTGCAAGTCAAGTTACAAAACATGTCAAAACATTTAAAAATAAAACAGTTGTATAAATCATGGCAACAGGAGTAGCACATAGCACAGAGGTCAGTTTTTCGAGTCCAAGACCGTTAAAGTTCTTCAATATAACGACTGCCGTATGAAGGAAAACATCGTTGAGAACATTGAAGTGCAACCTGCACAAGTTATTTAACAGTTCTTTCACTTTTCTTCTTCACAATGTTTATCAAAGCATATACCAGAATCTTCTCCAGTGTCTGTGCAACACTCGCGCCGCTTGCGATCGGTCACTCGGTGGTCACTCTGTCACGTGAGGAGGTGTACGGGAGGCGATTCACTTTTCGGGCTCCGCAGCTTCCCGGCCGCTGATTTTTTTTTTAAACGTCTCAGTGTGACGTCAGCGACCTTGACAGTCGGCGCTCAGTCAAACCTCGGGTTTGAGTGTTTGTCAGCTATGAAACTTTGTTATGGGGCTAAGCTCAACGATGCTCAAACACTATAAAGGGCTGCCTTCAGTTTATGGTGAGAGCCAAAGTAACTCAAGACCTGAACCTTATAAACAACTGGGGTGTAGGGTACATTTTTCTTTATATTTGTTACACTTTTTGATACATTGTCGCACTTGACATTAAGGGGAAGTAAACACTGAATGGTAAGTGTCTGATGAGACCTAGAGTTGTCGTCCTTATTTCACTTCAATGTTTTCTGTTAAACCTGCCTGATCTCACCTTGAACTGACTGAGCCTTGACCTGTTGAACCTCAGCAAAAGTATTAGTCAACAAAATGTTGAAAGGGTTGGGCTGTCTTCTAGCCTCTTATTCAGCCAGAGTTTTGTGAGCTGTACTTATTAGTGTCAAGTGTTAACGGACACATCTCCTCCATGTCAGTCCTACTGCACCCACCCAGCAACCGCTGTCAGTACGGCATTGTGTTTGAATGATTTTGTTTCTGGTTTTCAAGTCAGTTGTAGTCTTGGAGATTGGTATCCATGACGACTGTCTGCTATTCTGTAGTATTTAGTATTTTCTGTCTTTAGACACTGACAACGCTTTTAGTTGGCAGTAACCATGGTTACCATGGTTAAGAACTTGTTTATTTATTGAATACTTAGAGATTAGTTGTCGAGTGTTTGTCACAACGTTGAAGAGTTTTAGACGATGATGTAGACGAACGATGATAAACCTGCTGGATAATTTAGTGATTCTCATGTGTTTCCTCCTCTGGGCGGCTGGTCAAGTAACTCATGTTCATCTGTCAACTCACCAAGCAAGGACACGGATGTACAAGCGCCGACAATGTTGTCAGTTGTGACAAGAGCTCCACCTGCCGACTTTGCCAAGGAGTCAGAGCTGCAGCTGAGACCCTTTAGGCTTTGTCCACACAATTGTCTACAACTTCCACCAAGGAAATATTCCTGTTAGGAACCTACAGTCGTGGGGGAGGTCCAGAGATTTTGTTCCTAAATAATAAACAGAATTTTACTTTATTCACCATCTTCTCCTTCTCTCCTCGCATATTGTGTATTGCACAACTCGCAGACATTTTGTTACATTTGCTCAACTGCTCATTGTAGGACTGATGACATGACAACTGTCACCAAATAGTGTCACTGACATGTTAAGCTTGTCACACTACACGCCAGTAATCAGGACCACAACACAAAACTTGAGTAGGAAAGATTTTGTGTGTGTGTGTGTGTGTGTGTGTGTGTGTGTGTGTGTGTGTGTGTGCTGTTGGTTTGACCTGTGGCTATGACCTCACCTCCTAAAGGAAAGCAAGCAAATGTCTGTGAGATTACAAAAGAGAGAAACAGATAACAGGCTCTTACTTATCAGGCCTTAGTTATATTTAGCCTGAGCTCCTGTCAATTAGAGAGAGAGACAGAGAGAGAGAAAACGGACGATGTTATTGCTGAGGTCGCTGGGCCACACTATTGAGAGATGGTTTGCTACACTTGGTACAGTATCACAACTAGTGTAGCCTCCTTCAAATATAATCCCCTCCTGCCATCTACATATAAAGACATTGAATCCACTCCCGTCAGGTTGTCAACGGGTAGGTGTGGTTATTGTTTAGTGCAGCCTCTGTTGACAGTTCATAAATAACAAGCAGGTGAGAAATGTGTAAATAAGACAGTGTGTTAATGACCTGTGTCTGTCATTATACATCGTAATGTTACTATTTATAGCCATAGTCTGTGCTTGTGTCGACTCTATCCCCCGCATGTGACTTCCAGAAGAAAAAAACTTTGAATGTTAGAGAAAGTCCCGTCACCATCAGCCACCGTCACCTCCACCATCGGTGAAGCAACACATGTATGTATGTATGTATGTGTGTATGTGTGTGTGTGTGTGTGTATGTGTGTGTGTATGCATGTATGTATGCATGCATGTGTGTGTATGTGTATGTGTGTGTGTGTGTGTGCGTACGGGCGGACGGACGGACGGACGGACGGATGGATGGATGGATGGATCATCCAGTGACCCAGTGTGAATGGCGTTGGCAGACTCGTGGTTTGGAAGCAAAAGTCGTCTGTGTCCAGCACAGCTTTTAACTGTTTACTCTTCCTGCAAAAACATAAACGACACCCCACCCGCCACTTCCATGCTCACTGATCAACTCTCGACCAATCCTTTCCCACAGTTCAAGTTCTCAATATGTCACCTTTTAAACGAAACACTATTTCCTCGTCCTGTTCTCTCCCAAAATCTCTTTGGTTCTCTTCAGACTAACAGTCATCTATGACAATACTTAAAGTTCAGCAGTCAGCTATATTCGGGTAGTCACCCTTCCTACCTCCAATCTCCCAGAATCCATCAACTCAAATAGCACTACTCATACACGTAAAGCAATAACACCAATGACACATAATCCAAATCGCTCGGATCATCCAAGGGGGGTTGAAAAATGAACAATGACTGCTCTGAACAACACACAGTTCTTTCCGAGACTCGACGGCGCACACACAGGCCGTGTCGACGAGGGGGGGGGGAGGGTCACGGGGTTAGCATCGTAGATAATCCTCGGAGACGTAACGGGGTCGAGAATGCCCCACTGGCCGGCTCGCCAGTCCTCAGTAGTCGTCAGTTATCCAGACGCTGCGGGGTCCGGTCGGTCTCCAGACAACGTCGCCTGTCCTCGCCGGTAGTACTTTATCCAGCCGCTGCTGGGTCAGGTAGGCTCCTGGTACTGTCGCCCTCACCATTAAGACCACTTCTGGGCGAGGTTTTCAAACAGGATCCGTATCGCGCCGCATCCAGCGTCGGTCGACACCCTCCTGCTTTCTATCCTTCAATCTCTCTCTCTCTCTCTCTCTCGCGTGACTCTTACCCCTCTCTCTCTCTCTCTCCAGTATCCCGGGCTTGAGCGACTTTTATAAGATTTCTTTCCCGCCCAACTCCACTGCTGAACTGTGTTCACCAAACTTAACCCTTACTTCTGTACCGATCACGTTCATTCCCGCATACACTCTATCCACACGTGTAAGCCATAAGTCGTTAAGGGGTTAAAATAGTCTGAAAACAAACTATGGCACGGACTGGTCTGTGACACTCTGTCTTTTAGTAATAAACCCTGAGAGAGTAAACATTATTAGAGAGTGGTTTTATTAAATGGTTGGTGTAGAATTACTTTTGTAAAACATAACATGAAAACTAAAAATAAATAACTAAATGCTTCACAATGTGTTTCTTTAATTTTCGCTCTTCGCGGTCTCTTTCGTTTGTTCTTTGTCTTGATCGTGTTGTCTACACTTCTTCATTTCTCACCTGTGTGACTTTTCTCCACTTCATCATTGATTTTAGCTTTTTCTGTGGACCAATACTAATCTCTCTCTCTCTCTCTCTCTCTCTCATTTTTCCCTTTTTTGTATCGATCAGGTTTATGTCGAGTTGATTAGACGGCCACACGACCATCATGGCTGGTATAGATTCGTTAAGCGGACTCTCTTTGGCCATGTTTGCTCGTCTACGACGGGGCGGAGCGGCACCTAAGCACTAATAATCGAATGTAACTATGAACCTCGTCTCCGTTCAGTCAGGTTGTGCCCTTACCAATCTTCTGGATTGTTCTTTGCATTCCCGCGAGCCGTTTCCACTTACACATCACTTCGTCCTTAACGGTCTCTGTAGCTTAATTTTCATCTGTGCCGTGTTATGTCAGCCATCTTGTCTGCACTTCTTCCCGTCACATCTTTCTTCTCTGCATTATCTAGAATTTTAGTTTTCTTTTCTGCGGACCAAACAATCTCTTCCGCCACTTCATCTTGACTGCCCCAACATCATTTAACCACATTCTACCTCTTTCTTGTCCACTCTTCCTCCCTATTATCTCTCTTGATTAATCGCCTCTTTCGATATTACTTTTCTTGATTACATTTCGTTGCTATTACCCATGAATCTATACTTTATTCAAGCTGATTTAGATATAAACATTATATTTTGTTAACTCTTCTTCTTTTTAAGATGCATGGAATATATTTCTGTAAACCTTTTTTTATTATGTAGATAAATTAAAACCTCGCAATTCTTTTCTTCTTGGCATGTATACAATACATTTTGTCAACTCATACTTCTTGCTGATACAAACAAGAAATGACTTCTACAATGATTATTGAGAATGAAATGCTTTACAAATGTCAACAACTATAATTTTTATTACGTTATGTTTTACAATCTGTACAAAAAAAGTCGAGTACAATCTTTCAAAGCTGGTCTCACCCAGTATTAAATAGGCTCGCGGTTATTTTCTTCGAGTGACTGAAGTGCAGGCTCACAGAACACAGACTACTTTCCTCAGTCCTAGCATTCAGTCGGACATCGTTCTTCATCAGACGACTATCCTTTATTATTTTCTCATTCTTCCTCTCCTTCTGGGTGAAGTCTGCAGACACAGCAGCATCGATCATCACTATAAAACAGAGGAACCGACACCGACAGCAGCTTCTAACGCTAACATAAGTGACAACAGTTTTGTCTATTTGAACTGACTGACCACTTAGAATCTTAAACAGGCAGCTGTACAGACCAGACACTGTTTCTGAAGCCGAGTTCTACTTTATAGAGGCAAATAAACAAGAACCCCGCCAGACGTGTAGAGGATACTTAACAGAAAAAACACCCAACCAACTCATTACCCTAAAGCGATACAGTCGTAGTTACACTCTATAGCAAAGTCAAAGGACTATTATGATACAGAAGAAAGCCAGCATGACTTGAATGTTAAAAATGGTTACGGATTCAACTTTCATGTGTCTGTGTCTGTGTCGGTGTCTTGTCACACCACAGATGGGTGAGGCTCCTTAACTGCACAATAGTTTTACTCATACCCTTCTATACATCCAAACATGTTTACATCATATAAAATACACAATTAATCTGTTTATATGTTTCATAGATTGCTCACAATTCAAATTGCAAAGTTATCACTTACTATAAAAATTATGGCGACTTGATGAAGAATGTTTATTGGACAAAATCAAAATTGGCCTGAGAGGTGAAGTGAAGTAAGTGGGTTGGTGTGACATTACCAGTCACATAGGCTTTATCTTACAGGCAGCAGTCAAATCATAAACAAGTCAGACAATAGTCAGTGGTGAGATATTGAAGACGGTGTATTTTCTGAACGTGAACCAAAATTATTTCCTGCAAGTCTGAGAGAAACTTGACAAGAATGAATGTTCAGGATCTCGTGTGTGTGTGTGTGTGTGTGTGTGTGTGTGTGTGTGTGTGTGTGTGTGTGTGTGTGTGTGTGTGTGTGTGTGTGTGTGTGTGTGAGGTATCATAGTTATTTGCTGTATTGTTTGATTAAGTTTAAATTTTATAAGGACTAGTGTGGAAGAACGAGAGAGCGTGAATGACGTCAGCTGTTCGGAAGACGTGTATGAATGATGTAAAAATGAAGGAAAATGACGTGAGGGAGAGCGCGAGCGGGGGGTCGGCAGTCAGTTAGCGGTTAGGAGTAGGAAGAGCGTTAGGAAGGAAAACAGAGCGTAGAGTAGGGATTAGGAAGAATAATTATTAGGGTGAATTTAATGAGTAAGAACTAGTAGAGTGAATTTTATGAGTAGTGCTTTAGACATTCTTTTAGACATACAGACCAGGAAAGACTCAAAGGGTAGGAATTTTCTTATTTTAAAATAATCTAGGTGTACAAATCGGTTTGTAACGGACTTTTCATTGGTGTATTTTCCTTGTTTTCTTCTTTTTATTTATAGTTATTAAAGCAGATTAGATTCGTTTTAGACAAGTCGTTCTTTTATTTTAATTTGCGTGAAAGAGCACGTACTTGTCCGACTCCGTGTATGTGTCGAAAGGACTGAGCGACTGATACACTGCGCGGTGGTTGTGACAGTGTGTGTGTGTGTGTGTGTGTGTGTGTGTGTGTGAGAGAGAGAGAGAGTGTGTGTGTGTGTGTGAGAGAGAGTGTGTGTGTGAGTGTGTATGTGTGTGTGTGACTGTCTGTGATTGTGTGTGTGTGTGTGTGTGTGTCACTTCGTGCTTTTATGCGTCTGTCAGTGTGTCAGGGAGTGGGTGAGACTTGTCATGTCATGTCAGTGACTAGTATGTTTAGCAGGGTGTGGTGCTCAGTGCATGTTGTCCTAGCGAGGTGATGAGATGATTTCAGTTTTATTTATGTCTGTTCACACCTCGCTCGCTGCCTGACCTCAGAGACCTGTTCACGCAGACAAGCCGTGCACTCTAGTCACCTGTCCGTTCATGTGTGTGTGTGTGTGTGTGTGTGTGTGTGTGTGTGTGTGTGTGTGTGTGTGAAGGAGGTGTGTGCACATATTGTGTGTGACGGTGCTATCGTTATTTCCCTCACTCTATCCCTTCCACTCATTTCCAGCTCTTAATGATTTAAAATATTTCCTTTTTCCCAGTTACTGCTCCTGGCAAGAAGTCATGTTAATAACAGCGACGTTTGAACGACGATATTCAGGTGAGATTTGTTTAGTCAATATCTCTTTGAGTATTCCCTGGGAATCTTATTTCTTTAGTAACTGTCCCTCCTTCTGAAATGTTCAGCTACTCTTCGTTACTAATTAGAAGCAAAACTTTTGGGGTCTCCTGTGATTGTTCAGCTCTGATCACTATTCTCTTGCCTGAGGTCGCCATGTTTTTCCATGAGACAGTTGCTTTATGTATCTTGAATAATTGTCACGCGCATTTGTTGTGTGACAGTCGTGACTATTTGTACTTTGAACTTGTACTTTTCTTCAGGATTATTCTTCTCGATCCAGATTTGCTTTGATTTTCACTTTTTCTGATTTGTTTCCTAGCTGCTTTGACACAGATTTACTTTCTCTGAAATATAGATGATTGCAGTGGCGAAGGGAGGTACAGGCTGAAAGATGGTTTTGATCAAAGGTCCTAGAAAGTTAAGAGATGGTTTTAATGGTAGCAACACATGACAGGCTGTGATACGTGAGAGACAACTGCCTGGACTCACATCAGAGCAGCAGTTGTAAATTAAATAAAAAAAGATCATAACTTGATTAACAGAGACAGCAATAATGAAGACAAATGCACACTATGCATATCAAGATTAATGCAAGAAAATTCTAGGATTTGTGTCAGATTCTTAACGAGTAATCACTACTTCTTTGTCCAGCATTTTTCTGACAATAAAAACTGTTTTTAAATGCAAAAATCTTTCGGCTGATTTTTCTACAAAGGTCACATGGAAAGTGATGAAAATGAGTTTTTTCAGAAACACTGTTTGTCAAACTGTGGAAGAAGACAACAGGGGAAAAGATTAAACTTGATAAAGAGTGAGGTGACTAACTCCGTGTCCTTGGTACAGACCCTCGGTGAACCTTTCAGTGGAAAGACAGGGAAGTGTGTCCGTGGTGTAACTCATTCTGTTAGCTCCCTATCGGTTCGTCAAGATGAGGAGACTAAGATCAGTCATCAGATTTTTTTAACTATTTGTCAGGCATCACGTGTTCAGAGTTCACTAAGGGCATCGCAACCTTGGCACTGATATTGACCTTGACCTTTGCCTTACCAGCTGATGTCCGGCAACACTCAGGTCAGCACACGAGAGAAATCATATGGATGAGTGGAATAAGGAAATAATAAGGTTCAGAATGAATGAAGATAGAAATAAAGACCAGCCTCTTGTAACAGACTTTAATACAACTTACAGATATCTCAGAGTCAACAGAAAGCTACATTGTTGACCTCACCCTCCCAGGTTCACCAAAGCCTGACCATTGCACGCCTCCATCAGGCTCCATGGGTCTGGCTTCTAAGGGCTTACATGTTACAACATTGACCACATTTCCCTTTCTCTCCTATAAATAATTTTTGTTTGTCTATCCACTTCTTTCATCGCCATACAGTTCTTTGACAGCCAGTTGTTTGGGGCAGCCTTTGTCAAAGACAGGCGTGTGACATCTGACACTGACTCAAAGTATTAGTGTGTAAGTGTTTGTACATGTTGTAAGTGCATATACGTGTGCGTGACACCTTGTGTGTGTGTGTGTGAGAGAGAGAGAGAGAGAGAGAGAGAGAGAGAGAGACAGAGAGAGAGAATGTTGCAAACAGTCTAAACATAGAAAAATAATGGTAACCTCAACCTTTCAGCCTGGAAACCTTCGTCGTCGCCTTTGCTAACGGCATTAAGCGATTTCGAGACGAGGATTCAAGTCCTGGAAACAAAACTTGGTAAGCAGAGAACAGGTCAGCTCTAGTGATCACTGGCTGTATGTAAAGCTGTACACCCGCCCATATAAACATATCCCCATGTATGTAGTTGTATCGAATGATGTTTGTATTTAGTGTGTGTAGGAGGTGTGTGTAAAATGTGAGAATGCATAATTATTATTGTGTGTTTGGTGTGTGTAGGAGGTGTGTGTAAAATGTGAGAATGCATAGTTATTATTGTGTGTTTAGTGTGTGTAGGAGGTTTGTGTAAAGTGTGAGAATGCATAATTATTATTGTGTGTTTAGTGTGTGTAGGAGGTGTGTGTAAAATGTGAGAATGCATAGTTATTATTGTGTATTTAGTGTGTGTAGGAGGTGTGTGTAAAGTGTGAGAATGCATAATTATTATTGTGTGTTTAGTGTGTGTAGGAGGTGTGTGTAAAGTGTGAGAATGCATAGTTATTATTGTGTGTTTAGTGTGTGTAGGAGTTGTGTGTAAAATGTGAGAATGCATGTGTGTAAGTAGGTGTTCAGTCGTGAAGTGTATGAATAAGAAGCTGGAATACGAAACGATGTAACATAAAGAGTAAAACCATTTAAGATACACATCTAGAGAAGAATTTTTTTCTATTTTTATTCGAGACACTAAAGTAGAATGCTAGGTACTGGGCTTCGTAACAAACTAGTCATGTGTGGGGCTAGAGTAGAGCGAATCACAACATTAAAGCAGTTAAATGGCCGCCTTGCATAACTCAAGGGCGTGTCTGGTCCGGCACTAAGACATTGCTCGTGTAGCTTTAGAGATGAGTTAATAAATTATTTTATGGCAGGATTTTAAAGTTTAGGAAGGAGACAGGTAGGTTGCAAAGAAATATGAGTGAGAGACCATGATAGACAGCGATACTATGGTCTGGCAGATTAAAGGAAGATGGTTGCGAACCTTTGGCTACCCACTGTGACACCTACAAGATTGTGTCCGTTGTGAAGAAGCAGTGGTACATGTCTGAGATGTTATCTATTGTTAGCACGAGCATAGCGACAGCTGGTACTCAACTCAGTGCTACCATTAATTTTCTTTCGTGGGTAATAAGGTCATAAGGTCAGCAGGGGCAGGTAAGAAGCTGGCTAGTGCTCGGGGCATGTCTGGATCTGAAATCATTACAATCACTGACCACTTTATTGTCGGCAAGAAGCAAGATTTTTTGGGAGAATAAACTCATTCCAAGGTGAAAGTAATGTAAATTTACTGGTACCTGCTAACTGTGATTAGGCTGCTAACATTTGTAGAGAGGAAAGAGTAGTGCTGTTTCAAAGATTTATGTTTTTGAACCGCCTAGCGATAGACCATGTAGAGTGTTGAAGTACTGTGGGAGAGAGAGAATGTGTGTGTGTGTGTGTGTTTTAAAGAGAATCATCTTTGTTAAGATTTCTCAAACAGAAAAATACAATGATGTCCATCTTTTAGGTGAGATCACGAAGAAGGTTGTCGCTCACCAGACAACACTGGACTCCATACGATCGAGTATTGGTAAGACAAATGACATTTCTGTTGTTAGGATGCTCATCGGTTGTCTAGTTTTAAAATACAGATTTAAATGTATGCACGCATTTCTGTACTCTCATATATATATATATATAGCTGCGTGGTGTTTAGTTGCTTTCATACAAAAAAACGACATTACTAAAACTTGTGGATAAGGAAATCTGTTTTGACAACTTTGTTATATTTCCAGATAGTCTTCAAAGACTAGTGTACTTCAAGGCTACATTTCATGATAAAAACTCTAAAGTTCCCACTGGGAGAGTGGTGTTTAACTACGTGACGGCCAACATAGGCAGAGGCTACGACACTTCCACCGGTTTGTTCACGGCACCGGCCTCAGGTCTCTACGTCTTCGCGGTCCAGGCTCTGACTCATGGCGCACAAGGTGTGGACTGGGATTTAGTTCTCCAGACTACTTCCATTACTGCTCCAGTAACTCGCCTGAAGGGTTTAGTGAAAGGTGACAGCAGTTTCATGACATTGTTCATAACATTTCTGAGGGCTGGAGACATGGTGTACGTAGTTAACAATGCAAAGTCTGACTACTGGGACTCCTCCGGTAGCCTTTTCAGCGGCTGGCTTGTAAAGAATCATTAAGCACAGCGTTCTAATATAAAAACAGTAAAAAAAGTAAAATAGAAGTTTTCAGGGAGCTTAAATTAAAGTCAGAAGAATGATTTCCTTCCCTTGTTTTTTCAATTAACTGCTTTCGATTGCGCGTTGCTTAAGTGTTTTGTCTCCTGGTTGGAGGAGACAACACTCTGTCATTTTGTTATGCACATGAAGTTTTGTAACATTTAACATCTTCGTTTGATCTTGCTTTTCCTTGCTCCGTTAGCCAGCTTCTGAATCTCTTTTTCTATGCCTGCTCCGTCCCGTTCTTACTCATACATCACTTCGCCCGCTAATGGTTGTGTAGCATCTTCCTCGTCTTGGCCATCGTTTGCACGTTGTTTCAGAATTGTGTTCTGCCGTCAATGAGAATTTCAGCTTTCTTCTCTGCAGACTAAATATTTTTGTCAGTTATCCGAACCATGTACTACCTTGCTACATTTCTGTGGATTAGATTAAGCATCAGTAAGTGTTGTTTCCATGTTTATTTGTCGATATATTCTATGTATGCCTTATTGTAGACTCATTATTTCTACATTTCTGAAGTTTTCTATCGTAACTGAACAGCACATTGTTCAGCATCACACAACGTTTTGTTCTATCAAGGCTTAAACACTATTATTACTTGTTTTCTGAATAAGCTAACACCTCCTTTACAAATTTCAGAAAGTACAAAACTTTGCTGCTTATCTGGTGCTCAAAGTACAAACAAACAAACAAACAAATAAACAAAAAAGACCCGGTCCGTGTCACTCCTCTCCTTTGTTTTCAGGACTGGCTGCCGTTTTGTGCCCGCGTTCAGTGCTAGTTGTTTGTATTTTGCTTCAATTACTTTGAAGAATATTTTTCTTCCTTTCCCCCAACTACTCTCTCTACATCCCAGCTGGGACCCTTCACTCTTTGAACAGCGCGAGCTTCTGTCACCAAAATAAAAACTTATGATCACCGGCTATTTAACACTAGTTCAGCAAAGCAGTGCAACTCCATTTCTATCTGCCACCTGCCCACCACCGAGTCTTTTAAATGTAAATTAAAACATATTTTCCTTGAGCCTTTACTTGAAAGACACTCAGCCACTAACCTTCTCTCTAACCGTCCTCCTTCCTTTGCCTTTACAGAGTATTATGGTAAAATTTAGAGTACGCGTTTCAAGTATTGTTGTATTGTTTTCATTATTTTCGACATAAACAACCCACTGTACAGGACTTAATGTTCCCCTCATGTAAAGTTACTGAAGAAGACGAAGCACATTTAGTTAGATATTTACACAGATTTTATACTTTGCCAAATTTACCTAAACTTAGTGGATTGCTAGCATCCACAGACCAAAGTGTCATTAAAACCTCTCATTATACCTTTTTATGCATTTAAAGTTTTAAATAGTCTGACTATAGAATGATTTCAAGATTGATTAATTATGGTAACTCCATATATATATACATATACATATATAGCCACTTTTCTAGGTCAGCGAGTATAAATTGTCATTGAATGTTTGTCACAGTGTTTATCATGGCTTTGTTCTCCCCTTCAGTAAGGCAATGGCCCTGAAATAAATTAATCAATCAAATCTCACATCAGTAGTGCTGCCTTTTCCTTTTACTGTACATATGTTGTTTTTTAAATAAAACGTTGGAATATATTTATCCACGAACTTAGATTTTGACCTGCAGAATGCAATGGCCAAATTTAAAATGAGTTTATCTAATTGTTCTACTCATTATTTCCGCTATAAGCAGTATTGTGTCCAGGATTTATTTTACTCACCTGGTAAAACATGTGAAGAAGACGAACCTCATTTTGTATTATGCTGTGAAACTTATCTACATCTTGGAGTTCTATACATTCATAAGAAATTTTACACTTTGCTAGACTTATTTAGTCTTAGTATCTTGTTGTCATCAGTAGATAAAAGTCCTTGTCATTATATCTTTGTAAGCACTGAAAGTTAGAAATAGTATTGTTGGCATAAAATGACCTAATGTGTGGTTAATTATGTATGATTTTTATTTTTTTTATTATTTTTATTCTGCTTCAGTGGATATTGATAGCTTGACTTGTAATATTGTTAAATCGCGTTATTGCTCCATTGTTGGGTATGTTCTCTGGATGGGGTTTTATGAGCCGACATTTTGTTTGGTAACATGTTTCCATGGTTCTGTTGAAAATAGGCAGCTGGGATAACATAATGATAGTATTTTAACAATGCATGGCTTTGTTATTAATATGTGATGTTACCTTACTTGTGATCGATTCGTCTTTTGGGGGTCGATTTAGTTTTCAGTGTTGGGACGATATTTTCTCTCGTGGGCGATATGGTCAAAGCTGGGTCGATTCCACTGGGGCCGGTTGGGATGCATAGTTGTGGGACGACATTACCTGTAACAAATGATGCAGACAATAGCCTTGAGTGTGTGTGGTCTCAAGTCTCAATTCGTCAACAGCAATTCTTGGCATGTCATAAAAGCTACAGACTGGCTCACAGAACTTAAAATTAAACTACTCTCCTCAATCCCGACCTTTCTGTCAGACAGTATTCGTTAAGGAACTATTTTGATATCCATCATCAACCTGCAGACACAGTGACACCATAAGCCTCTATGATGTTAAGAAACCAGTGACACCAACAGCAGCTTTCAATACTGACAGGAACTCTGTCTACTTGCACCGACTGAGCTTACGTATGTAAACATTTCTTTACTCAATCTCCACCCATCCACCAACCCCCCATACACACACTAACACACACGCACACACATTTACACACATCCACGCATTCTCACACATGCAAGTAGAGACACAGACACACACTCACACACACACACGCAAACACATACAATCACACGCATACAGACACACAAATCCCTTGTCTGTTGCTAGCTTTTGTCTCCTCTTATTGTTATTAAAATGTAAACAACAAATGGTATATGATAAAATATAACTTGCTTCTTAATGACAAAATGGCTTTTGTATTTTGATTATTAAAAAACATGCAATTTTTAGATTAGTTTCACACACACACACACACACACACACACACACACTCACAGACCTTTATTCTAGTGTGTCCCTGTGAATGTTTTAATACCAGTGTGTTTGTGTGTTTGATTGTGTCTTCCGACGACAGTCAACTCCGCGGTGTGAGAGGTTTGATAACCAGTCATATCTCCCAGCAGATTGAAGCATCTTTTCAGTCATTCGTACAGAACATCACAGAGCTACAAGAGTCTGTCACTGCAATCAAGATGTCAGTGACATGGCTACAAGAGTCTGTCACTGCAATCAAGATGTCAGTGACATGGCTACAAGAGTCTGTCACTGTAACCAAGATGTCAGTGACATGGCTACAAGAGTCTGTCACTGTAACCAAGATGTCAGTGACATGGCTACAAGAGTCTGTCACTGTGACCAAGATGTCAGTGACATGGCTACAAGAGTCTGTCACTGTGACCAAGATGTCAGTGACATGGCTACAAGAGTCTGTCACTGTAACCAAGATGTCAGTGACATGGCTACAAGAGTCTGTCACTGTAACCAAGATGTCAGGGACAGCACGAGTGACAAGGAAGTCCTCCGCGCTCTCTGACGTGAAACTTCTCATGACCTCATTCATACACACTCAGACGTCACTCAGACCATTGATTTGACGTCACTCGCACACGTTGGTTCCAACTCAGTTGCTGCTATAAATAGTATCACTAACACAGGAAGTACACAAGCACTAACGTGTCGTAGCGTCTCCACGTCGTCCGCTGCGTGTGTGGAGGTCGTTGTGAAGACCTGGATGATGGCGACATCGTGAGGCCTGACAGACATGTCAATGGAGTTGAGTCTTCCACATACACAGCTTGGACTATTTTTTACACACTAGAAGTGAGAGGGAGAATTGTTTGAGGTGATATGCGACAAATCTTCGTTAGGAAGGTAAGACTCGTCACGACCCTATGTTTTGTTTATCCTTCCACTGTGTTGATAATGTAGTTCATAGCGCTTCAACTACTTGTGTAAGGAATTCAAATCAGCAGTAAAACTAGGCTTTGACTAAACATACAAGCGTTGTGTATTCCATATACTGCTATCACTTCATTTATTATTATTATTATTATTATTATTATTATTATTATTATTATTATTATTATTATAACTTCGTGTTTAAGTGAAGCTTCCTCACAAAGCGTAGTCGCACTTTTCTCAGCAAAATCCGGACCACGTGGGTCAAATTCGCTGCCCAAACAGCAAACAGGCGGCGGGTGTGACAGGTAGACGCACTCAGACGCACTTTTCCTTCTGAAGTCTCGCTGTTTGCAGTTCTCTGCCATTGTCTCTTCGCTCTCTGTCTTTCCTAATCTTCCCTCACTACTCACTTTCTTGTCTTTGCTCCTGGGCTCATCTTTGCCACAGTTTCAACTGTTTGCTGAAGTTTGTAGGTTTTCGTCTTTTGCTGTCTGGTTAAACCTGTGCAGTCTGTAGTGCACCACGTTTGAATATCGTCTGGACATGGAAAATGCGCTCTACAAATTCTCCTATTCTTAAAGTAAAAGTCATTCCTTACCTTTTCAGGTCGTTGGTGGGTGAGGTGTTAGAGACCTGACTTTTCTCGGGGCCAGCTTTAAGTAAAGGCGGTGCCCATCTCCTCTCCCTCACTGCCTTACCTTACCCAATCTTCTAAGTAGTCAACTACCCAATTCCCCCAGCTTGGTCGACCGGGTATGTTTGCTGCGCTAATCGGGCATTGAACCAGCACGCTCTCGGTTTGGACATCAGCGTTCTAACCCCTCAGCTGTCCACTTCCCCTATGTTATTATTATTACACAGAGATTGTGAGCAATAGTTTTGTTGTTTCGTTGGCGGGTACACGGTTACCACTGTTATTACAATTCAAACCTGGATTATAAGAGTAGGTCAAGAACTCAGCTTTGTTGTAGGTTGATGGCACCATAAACCACAAAGTTAATTCACACAGCTGATGACACCATTAACCACAAACACTTGGAACGCGCAGATCATATCACCATTAACCAGAGAAAGTTGTGATACACAACTAGTGATACACATTAAGTGCTAAAGACCTAATAACAAAACTAAAGATGAATAGCTGGTGACACAACCAATGATAACTTTCACGACGACATGGAGAGGTAAGATAAGAAATACTGACAACCATAAATGCGTAATAAAAGAAATATGCCACACCCTCAAAATGATTATTTAAGAGTAACAAATACCCCCTCACACGATGTGTATATTTTGCTAATTCCTAATACAAGTGCAGTATTTCCTGGCTCAAGAGCTTGACAATAGCAATGTCTGCACAGTCACATGAAGGACATCCTCACACACTGTCTGACGAGTCAGCAAACGACAATAAAGTGAGGATTGGCTGCCCTGGGTTCAGATCTGGTCTCGGGCACGTTGTTCATTCCTTCGCATGTGGCGCCTGTTTAGATGCCTGGCTTCTTTCCATGTTATAACGCTAGCTGCTGACAAGGCATAAACCACCATCCCCCACACCCAACACCCGTCATACAACGCGCTTACTATAGGACTGTGTGACACCGATACAGGATGGATAGCAACAAAATGAGGAGCGTTACTTCGACAGTTGTTGCCTGTTGTGCATCACACGTGTTATATCACACTCTGACATCGCATGCTGTACATCACACGTGATATATCACGCTCTGACATCGCGTGTTGTGTATCACACGTGGTATCTCACACTCTGACATCGCATGTTGTACATCACAAGCTGATATCACTCGGTGTCATAATTTTAAACGCTACATTCGTTTGTTTCAGAAAACTTGGAAGCGGAGGACAAGTAAGCTGTTCTTGCTATTAATTTTTCTTATGACGACGGGTATCGTTCTTGTGACTCATGCTGACCTCACAGGTTGTCTCGTGTCTGTATGGACTCATCTAGCACCAGAAAGTACAGGTGAGTACTTGACAATTTCAGTCATCGTTTAGGCTTACAAAACTCGCAGGTAAATTCTCTCACCGACAGATTTCTGCCTGAGATAAATCATCTTTAACACGTGTTCACCTAAACAGTGCATTCACCTGCCTTACATCCGCTTCAAGCCATGAAAATGCGCAGCACTTAAGTTACTAAAAAGAGTCTATACTTACGAACTACAGAAACAAATTATGCGTAAATTATCAACTGGTCTGTAAATCGTCTAATTGAAAAAAATATTTAAAATATGCATTTTGTAAATAAATTTTACATATTACAGAAAACAATGGCATTGTGCAATGCGACAATGAAATGATCAGCCAGTATCTTCACAGACGGGAAGGTATAGTTGTGGATAAAAACGCCTTCACAACTATGATCGTCAATCTCATTATCATCATAATCATCATCATTGTCCTCGTGAGACATCACGTGATCAAATTTTAGATTGATGACAATATAAACTTGTTGTGATGTACATATTGTACATGTACAGTTGTTTGGGGCTACATGATGTACACACATACAGTTGCTTGTTATGTGCAAAGTGTTCATGTCAAGTTGTTTATGATGTACATGGTTGTTTTTCTTTTCTGTGACTATTTTATTCTCTTACCTGTGCCTACAAAGCTGCCATGACTTTCAGTCTTACACACGCGGACGCAGACCTCAATTATTTCATTGACATGCGTGTTTATGCCAACACAGACATACAGTAACAAGACATACACAAGTCATTATACATGTCTGTACACATACACACATGCTGACATACACATGGACACACCAGGCAGACATACACACAAACATGTATAAGATAATCTTTATGATTTACAATACTTTCATGAGTATTAAAACAAGGCTTACACAATCTGTCTCTTCAGTCTTCAAAGTTACCAAAGGCCATTTTGTCAACACGACTTGTGAAAATAAAGGTACAATATTTTGACATCTTAGCTTTTACACCGACTATGAATATTTTCCATGATAAAATAATTTCTCATCCTATCTCCATGTAAATGCACGTTAGTTTATCTTTAATAAGGGCTTAGTATCCTCTGCTGTTTGTCCGACTTCTTTATTTCACTCTTTCCATGTGCTGAACATGGAGCACTGGTTGTTTTAACGTGTAACAGCTAAAGATATGGGAAACTTCATAATAATAAGTTTCAACATCTTCTAAGTGTCGCCATTGTAAACTGACTTACGATAACCTGAAAGATTTCTTGTTTCTTGTTTTAAAACTGACAACTGCACTTGAGTCAATAAGGTAAGGTAGATAACATTTTACTGAGTCTGAAGATGACTGAGAGATAATATTCTTACCTGTGACAGACATCATGTGACGTGTTAGTTCTCGTGTTTGTCGCTCAGGTACTGAGCCCTGTGTGGATCCTGCTTGTAACACGACCTTCCTGCCACCCAGGGCGAGACTAGAGCGACTTGTGAGCACCCAGTACCCCGTCAGCTCCCACCATCTTGAGGTGCTGCGCTCCCTGGGGGCCCGCGTGCCACCCGCCGACCTCGTCTTCCTGATGGCGGCCTCACAGAACCATTTTGAAGAGAGTCAGGGCGCCATCAGGGACCTGCATGAAAAGGTCTTCCCCTGGCTTCACAACAACACAAACTATTCTTATACCTTTATCTTCTACGACCTGGGTCTCGCCAGCAAAAGCTTGGAACTGGTAAGATCTGTCTGTGTGTCTGTCTGTATGTCTGTGTGTGTGTGTGTGTCTGTCTGTCTATCTGAAATTGCATACTCCATCTCTTTTCAGCTCAGGAAGTACTGCAGATGTCACGTGCTGAATTTCCCATTCCAGTCGCTACCTCCCGTGTTCAAGAATGTGAAAACTTACCGGTGGAAGCCGGTGCTTGTGAAGGCCAGTATCGGTCTCCCCCAGTCTTGTGAAATCTCTCTTTAGTCGTCACACATATCGTCGCTATAATCGCAGTGTGCACAGACCAGAGGCGTGTGCTGCTGCCGGTGTAGTTAACTGACCATGAAATGGATCTGTTCATCGCTGTTGTCGTTAACATCTTAATGGCTATTATATCAAGTTACATTGTTTGCTGTGAGATATGTTGGTGTCAAATAAGCAATCACAAACTGTGTGATATGTTGGTGTCAAATAAGCAATCACAAACTGTGTGATATGTTTGCAGAAAATAATTTGGTGTTGACTCTGAAGACTAGGGCAGTTTTCTATACAGAGCTATATGCTGGTTGTGTTTGTCTCACCTTACATTACCTGGCGCAGGTACACATCCCGCACTGCAAGCTGCTGATGTGGATGGATACCTCGGTACGCTTCAAGTCCGGTGATGTGAGTCTCATCCTCCAACGGGCCATGGCCGACGGTTTGTTTATTCAACATAACAACTACATGATGCCCAGTCACGTGATGCCCGCCACACTGCAGTATTTTCACACTGAAGCCTGTCTCCTCGCCCCCTTCTATGAGACGGAAGCAAACTTCTTTGTAGTCAAGAACGAGCCGCTAATGAGGAAGACTGTACTGGACCCTTGGCTTGCCTGTGCATTTGCTCCGAGATGTATTTATCCCGGTGATGACTGGAGTAGCCTCATAGCATGTCCTGTGGGCAAACGAGGCTATAGTGTGTGTCACAGGTTTGACCAGGCGGCTCTAGGTGTCATTCTTGTGACACTGTTTGACTTTAAATTGTCACACCTTGCACTTCCTGACAATAATATTAATTATTTCCTCCTGAGAGATGACTCTGTGAAATATTTTCCCAACACAGTGTAAATAACATAAATTTCCTAAATAATGTGAGCTGTTTGTGACCCAGCATTGGCAAGTCACGCACTGTTGTTGGTGACCTGTCCTTGTCCTATGTTGTCTCACAGATGTACATTTCCCTTTCATAAATTTCTGTGACAACCACACATTTGAGAAATGTTTTAAACACGTTAATATCTACTTTTACCAGCTCTTCTTCACAACACTTTAATGTTGGGGAAGATTCTGACTTTAGCTTTGTCCCGGGTACAGCGCTCAACAAGTCTTGTTTATTATTACTATTATTATTTCATCATGCAGCGTGACTTCGTGTCACTAAGCTGTAGTCAATGCACATAATTTGCTGAGACACAGATTTCTCCTCTTAGTCGCTTGTTTTAACCGCGTAGTCCGATTGTTTGTATGTGCTATCTCATGTTTGTATGGATATTGTGATTGATTTATTATGATAAATCTTATTTCATTTGGATCCGTTGTTTGCTGCTAAAGCAGATTTACAGACTTTGTCTCGGTTGACTTAATAAATCAAAGATCTTTTTTTTTGAATGTATTTAGCGATGTTTTGTTTTTAAACATTCTTTTATGATGCTCTTTCCTTTGATTTATTACTCATCTTTCGTATTGTACCCCGTTTGGTTCCAGAGGTACCAGCCTACAAACATGACCAGGATCAGAAGGTCAGTAAAAGGTGTTGTGACAATATGTTGAACAGCTTCATGTGTGCACACGTCACGTGACGATTGTGATCTACTTCTGTGCATGTTTGAAGGCGGGTATCTTCAGAATAGAAGGAAAGAGGTGGTGGGAGGGGAAATATTCCCTCAAATCTAGGGAAATAGAGTGTGACCCTGACCTTCACCCTGCCATTAGAAAAAAATGTGCATCTCTAGACTTATAACTACGTCACACCACGGTCCAGCTTCGAGAATCACGTGATGACATCGGTTGTAAACTATTTTTTTGTGACAGCTTGTTCGCACAAAGCATTGTAATCATTCGACGTCCTTAAAGAATAAAACTAGAACAGAAATTACGGTGACAAAATTCTAATCTATTGCTATACTCAGGGCTAAGAACTAGCCCTCGTATTAAACTGAAGATATTGTTTTACATAGTCACGTAATCAGAATTTTAATTCCTATTTGTCTATAGAGAATGGCCAGGTTTATTTTGACTTTTCATATCAGTCAGAAAGGTCTTACGCCTGCAATGTGAGTGATTATTTTTGTCATAGCTATAAAAGAGTACTATGTAAAACAATAATATACATTTAGTTCAAGATTGTTTATAATTGTTAATGGTATAAAATGATCTCATTCACCTGTGTGTTTCATAGGAATATACACCAACAATTTAGAGTAAACGCTGCAAATAAAGCTCTTATGTAGGAGGGGGGTGAATTGGTGTTCTAAGTCAAACCAACAACTGATGTTTGATGGACGGACGAGATTTTGGCGCAACTCGCCATTTTCTCCTCAAAGCAGCGAGAGTTTCCCAGACTTGTTGAGGACAGTTTCTAACAGTCAGCTCTAAAATAAGATAGTAAATAACTGGTTGTATCTTAGTCGCTGACATTTACCCTAAGTGTCAGATACAGCCATACAAACACAAAAGCAAGGATTCATAGAAACATACACAAACACACGCACAGACACACACGCACGCACACACACACACATACACCCACACACCCACACACAGCTTTAATGTTTTTAAAGTCCCAGTGTCAAGATATTTCTATAATGGAGGATATATCTATAAGTACTTGACATCAGTGGCTCTGTGACTAGAACGACTTCCACATTGTGTATGCTTGTAAATGAGGAATGGGCTACGAAATACACAGTAGGGGAACAAAATAGTACTGCCCACTTTGAGACACTGACAGTGTCCTTCAGGCCCCACTGTTTACCTCGTATATTCGACTGACATTCAGACGGCTGTCAGCTCTAAGTACCTTGGTACAGGGATAGACGGAAGGCTCTCCTTTAGTGATCAAGCAAACCAAGTGTATAAAGAGGCCCAGCAAAGGCTGCACCTTCTGAGGAAACTCCGGAGCTTTAACATGAGGTCTGGTGTGCTGGAGACTGTCTACAGGTCTCTAGTTGAGAGCATTCTTATATTTAACATCGCCGCCTGGTATGGTCACCTCCTCGTCAAAGACAAAGCTGGCCAGAGTCGTCCACCAGGAAAAAAAGATTATTGGTACACCACAGCTGCCATTTTCTGACTTCTACCTTCATACAGTAACAAAGATGGCAAATCACATCACTTTCAGACCGAACACCCCCCCTCCATTCCAAATGTTAGTTGTAGCCCTCGGGCAGGCGCTACAAAGTCCCACGTGCGCGGAAACTGTCTACTAGAGGTCCTCGTGCCAGCAGCAATCACCATCCTAAATAAAAGGCATAACGACTCTCAGGCCTAACATATTACCTGACATCTTTCTCAGCAGCTTCAAGTATCTGTGTGAGAAGATGTAGGTGTGCCTGTGTGTTGACTGTCGTGTATGGGTTTGTATGTCTGCCCATTATGTTGTGTATGTATATACATATTTAAGTATATTTATATGTGTGTGTAGTGATTGTGAGCAAAACAAAAAGTCCTGTCTTGAACTTCCTCGGACAGACAATAAAGTTTGATTTGATTTGATTCTTGACGCTTATGTAGGCAGGTGTTACATGTGTTAGATAGCACCTAGAGTTCATGGTGCACGCGAGTTTGTGGTTTGTGTTTGATATATATATATATATATGTAAGCCACCACAGATAGAGGCCGGTGACAGGGGCCGTGAAGACACCCTTTGTCGGGTTATAATGTTCCCCTGAGTTGTACTCAACTTTGTCCACCACGAGAGTCTGGGTCACCAGAGTGCTGATGGAGGATGTCAGTCTTGCGTGAAATCCAATGGCACCGGCAGATTTTGTACATAAACAAAACACAAGTTACTATTTAGTCACGTCGTAAACATGAATTATAAATGCAAATAAATATTTTCTTTCGTAGTTTTGTCAATTAAGGCCTTATTTGGTAAATACTTCATAGAAGATATTTTGTTGGTCCCAGCTGCAATAAAGGTGGGAGTCTCCCCCAAACTGTAGTTAAAGTGTCTCAATATTTCGCTCATTGTAAAGAAGCCGAGTGTTTGAAGGAAGTGGGAGACATTAATCTCCAGCCATTGCTCTTCTTATAGTGTCTAAAGTAGAACAGCAGACTTCAGTGACTACCATTAACAAGAATACAAGAACATTATCAAAAGTGAATCGTAAAGAGTGACAGTGCGAGATTTTATACAATTAAGTATGGTAGTAAGGATTGATTGATGTATATTTTAAGATAAATCCTTTTCTACTTTTATTGTGTTTTTTTTATTAGTTGCTGTAATATCAATTAAACGTATACAGGCATGCAAGAAAGGCAGAGTTGTTTTTCTTTGTGAAGAAAAGAACAGGCGAATGTCCAGGTGTTTACGTTAACACCAGTGTCTGTGACACTCCCCCCCCCCACGCCCAACCTCTCACTGCAGACATTACCTCGAACAAACACTAGGGAGGACCGCATTCAGACAATAATAGCTCCATCAGATAATTGATCATTGGAGGCCCCGCACAATACAGACGCACCCGGTTCGCATTGCTATTATCCGAAACGTAGCAAGTGGAGGGCGCGCGCAGGGACCGACTGTGTAGCTGGCCACGAGGCGCTCTTGCTCGCTATACATTGGGTGATTGCTGAGGGTGCCCACACCCCAGCACGACCCTGCCCGCGGTTCGGGGAGAAAACGAAAACGGGATAGGCGAACATATGAAATAAGATAAAGTAACACAAAATAATAAAATAATTGATTTTAAGAAATAAGACTGACTTATCACCTAAGGTTAAATAATCCAACATAAAAAGAATTTTAAAAGTTTAACATTTACTGCAATGGTCAGACAAAAAAAATAAAACATTCTAAAAATAGTTACATTCGCATTTAGCAATTAGCTTGGTTATAAGTTTGCTCAAATGATGTAAAAGTTTAAAAAATGTAAACATGTCACCAAAAAAAATTTTGAACTATCCCCTCAATGCATAAATTCTTAAATAGATTTTTACTTTTTCATATTATGATTTTTCTCATGTGTTATTTTCCACAGTAAACTGAACAATGTTTCAGAATAATCATCTTTCAAAATTAATAGCTACCATTAACTTAGCTTAAACAAAAATAGAAAAAAGCTAAGATGAAGAGGTGGAACATTAAAAGGAGAGCACATTACGTAGATATTAGTCTTCATTATATTGTTTCTACTTGTAAGCGTGATCGATCGATCAACGGGAAAAACCATTCGCATCCACACTAAAAAAGTTTTTGCAATAAGATAAAGTAACGCAAAATAATAAAATAATTGATTTAAAAAAAAATAAGACTGACTTATAACCCAAGGTTCAATAATCCAAGATAAAAAGAATTGTAAACGTTGAACATTACTGCAGTGGTCAGACAAAAATAAAACATTCTAAAAATAGTTACATTCGCATTTAGCAATTAACTTAGCTTAGTAATAAATTTGCCCAAAAGATGTAAAAGTTAACAAAATGTAAACATGTCACAAAAAAATTTTCAACCATCCCCTCAATGTATAAATTTTTTAATAGATTTTAATTTCCACAGTAAACTGAACACCGTTTCCAATGTTTTACAATAATTACCATCTTTCACAATTAACGGCTACCGTTAACTTAGTTTAGCGAATGTCCAGGTGTTTACGTTAACACCAGTGTCTGTGACACTCCCCCCCCCACGCCCAACCTCTCACTGCAGACATTACCTCGAACAAACACTAGGGAGGACCGCATTCAGACAATAATAGCTCCATCAGATAATTGATCATTGGAGGCCCCGCACAATACAGACGACAACATGTGATCTTTCACTTCCTTGTGTTGTCCCCACACTCCGTCAAGACTCGCTTCCACATTTTCAACAACCCTTTGACCTGCCATCTTTAGATGCAAGAGCAATGCACACAAGACAAATCACTTACGATAATGTGTGGAGCAAAGCTGTTCCCGAAGCTTCTCACTCTCATCCTGCAACTTGATAGTGTTTGTTGACAGCTGTGACACCTGCAGCTGTAGTTGCCCTATGGCCAGCTCCTGCTGTCTGTTGGCTGCAGTGATCTGGGTGTTTTCTTCTTCCAGAGTTTTTATGGCGGCTGCAAGCTCTGCAAGCTCTGCAACCTCTACGGACATGTTCACGTCGTCCTCTTAGTCTGTCTTTGTCTCTCACTTCACCTTCTGCAATATTTGGTCCACTTGGACTGTTCCTTTTGATATCGAATGCGACTGCCCCCCGTATGGCCAACACAAACAGGAAAATAATCAGAAGTCTCACTGACATCGTTGCACACTGAAACGAAAACAAAACGAAAAACTTACAGCCGGTTGTATAGTAAGACAACGAAGAGAGAAGGAGATCACACACACACACACACACACACACACACACATACACACACACACACACACACAAGTCATTACACTCCTGCTCTACTGACTTTTGAATCTCCATGAACTGATCCTAGTCAAAACGACCTTAGTCGAACTGACCCTAGTCGAAACGACCTTAGCAATTGTCCTGGGTCGTTTCTTCTTTGATTACAGGTGACGGAAACCAAAACAATTCAAATAACAAAACAATAAAAGAACAGGCAGAAAAGAAAGAAAGAAATGATGAGAAAAAAGACGAAGTGGGAAGACGAAAAGAAAGAAAAAAGAAATATTGTGAGAAAGAAGAACAAACAGATGTTGCGTTTTTTTCTCAAAAATCAAACTCAACTCAAACACAATCAGAAGATGCAAATGAGAAAATCTACATTATTTGTTCACCAGAAATAATAATAATAATAATAATAATAATAATAGCAACAACAACAAAGAAGAAGAAGAAGAAAATTTGTAATGCACATTATCCCGCGTGGATGCGAGCTCTGTACAAGAAAGACTACAACGACAGTTAATCAGACAAGAAGCATACTCGTCAGCGAACAAACAACATCAAAGTGCATGGTTGAGCAATAAATGAATGGCTACAACAGTGCCGTTGACACTGCAATATCTTGTAATAAAAAGATTGGTTTAAGGCTGGAATTAGCATAGACATGTGCATTTCAAGTGCGATCCGGGTGTTGCAAAAGAAGTACAGGGAGTGACGTCCCTTGTGGTGTACGCGGTGATACGCTGTCAAAAGAACAGGTCTGCAGAAACTGGATGACAGGCTGGGTTGCCAGGACACTGCAGTGATTCCTCTGCTTGCCTGCCACAAACTTAACAGGAACTGAGAGACTAAACTAAAAATTGATAAGAAGAAAGGTCTGCAGGAACAACAAACTAAAGAACATTTTACAGGACAAAATATTGAAGTTGTGCATTGAAAACATTGATATAATGCAATATTGCGTGGTCATATTTACTTACATTCACGAGGTTTTCAAAACAAGCCTGTTAGCTACAGGATGTTCCGCTAAGAGCAAAAACTATTTATACCCTTCACAACCATCAGATAATGACTTTGCCTGATCCCTCAGATTAACTACCGTCATTCAGCAACGATGTTTTCGGCCTTTCAACATTTGATATCTTAAAGCTGTGAGCAAATGACGAAGTACAATAGTCTGTTCACAAAGTGTCTTGAATTTGAGTTGCATCGCATAAAGCAGGGACCGTTTTATAAATGTTCAATAAAGGCTTTGTTATTAGGTTTCCTATGAAACTACATCATCCATGTCATTCTTCTTTTTATTATTTTTGTTGCAGTTACCGCCCCCCCCCCGCCCCGGCGTTGCCGGATTCACAATCGCAGTCACTCACTCAGCCGCCTTATCCACAAAACGTTTAGACTATGTTTTTTAAACTGAAAATTTAACCAATAAACCTAGGCTTACATCAAAGACCACAGCACTGTAACGGTCTCGTTTGTGCATTAAATATTTTGGAAAAAGATTTAACACCACTATCGCTGCCCTTTGCATCCACACAATCAAAATAAGCACTATAAAAATAAGGAATTAAAATTAAGGTAGCGACAGACACAAATAGTGTTACTAAAATATATACAGCTATTTCACAGTGTATAAAATATTGCGAACTGATGATGTCGGGGCTGTAGGACAGTATGCACTGTTCAGTCTTGTACGACTAAGTCCAGTTCACAGATATATTCGTATAGAACAGTTCAGTTCACAGCTCTTCTAATAGACCTTCAACGATTCAGATTTGGAAGGATGATAGCTCCCAGCTCCTAAACACACCGTTACAAAGTAAATTCAAACAGCAGCACGAGATGTCTGCAGCCGCTCAGAAATGTGAGATTGTTACAACATCCTGTGGGTTTTAAGTTCCTCTCTGTGTTAAAGTTAAAACAGTTAAAACTAACTTTTCCTCGATCTTCCTTGTACAGTCCTGTTAATCTGGTCTGACTTTCTTTTAAGTGGCAGATGTTAGTCTCTACCCGTCTCCACTAAGCCACCCCACTTAGGTCCTTTTAATCTTTCCCTCCTCTCTCTTTCTCATCGTAGGGACAATCATCAAGTAACATCGCACCGACTAGGACTTTGCTGCGTTGAAGCAGAAAACTGATTTTCTACACCTTCTTTGTCCAGTCCTGATAATCTGATCCGACCGGCCAATAACTGTGATAGATTTATCGCTACCCTTTCGATGTAGCACCTCTGCAAGTACTTCCGTTAGGTCTCTTCTCTCTTTCTCATCTTACAGAAGAACCAACAAGTAAAACTGCTGCTTAAAAATAGTATAAACAAAACTCATTACGACCAGAAGTGTCAAAGAATGGCTTAGTAAAATTAATCCGTTTTGGAGAATTTGCTCTCCGTCTTTGATTAATAAGAACTACTTTTGATCGAGAAAAAGTACATCTGATTGAACGTATCATTTTTCTACTTCCTTGAACACTCAAAATGCAATACCGTCAGATTGATTAAGTTTTCAAGATGGAATATTAAGAGCAATAATGCACATTGCAAAACCCGTGTCATGAAAATAGTTTTCATATAACAATAAATAGGAATTGTGACCGTCACACTAAACACACACACACACACACACACACACACACACACACACACACACACACACTATCTTTGAACTCGAACTTCAAAGTACAAAACTCAGTTTCCAATTTCTCGTCCCACTAAAGAATCTCCGCACGCACGCTCGCAAAGCCATACGATCGGTAAAAGTACTCACGGTCTCTCGTCAGTCAAAACTGTCTATACTCACAGTTCGTATCTAACTCTCGCAGGGTTGTGATTCTTACCGAGGCAGTCAATGTCGTCTGCAACTTTTATTTCCCTAGAGTGAACTCCCCTTGACCAATGTTTATTTCTACTTCCACGCTTTTTACCTTAACGCCATACCCTCGCATACGCGCCCAAAATGCATTCCTGACAAAGCAGATATCTGTAGCTCGTATACATATAATGTCTCTCTCTATATATATATATATATACACACACACATACAAGTGAAAACTTATTTTGTAATTAATATAAAATCTACAAGAAGATGTTTACCAAAACTCAAAGGTATTCAATGTCTTAGGTCTTTGACGTCGTCATTATCATCAACGTCATCAGCCATTCCTCCATCTTCTTAAGAATTCGACGTTTTGTTGCGCTGGCCCGACCTTAGTGAATTCAGCTAACGACTACACTAGGAAGTCGACTGTTGACACGAAACTACGAGAATGAATACAAAGATTGGTAAGAGAGGGTGTGTATATATGTTTGTGTGGTACTGTCTTTATGTTTGGTCTCCTTCTGCAGTGTTACATGAATAATTTGATTTCTGAATTTTTTTCGGACATATTTAGATAAATGTTTATCCGTACAACTAGAAAATGTTTGTCGTAGTGTCCTCTGTTTCCTAAAGGTGTGTTATGCAATAGTAAGCAGGTCCTACAAGGGGTGACCAGTCCACTCCTTTACCGTCGTAAGCAAGTTTTTCCCATTTGAGTTAACAGTGGTTTGTACTCACAATTTCCTATTATGATGTACACAAGATAAATTCTGAAATTAAAAAAAAAAACTTGTTTGTACATGTCAAAACTATTTTTAGACTCTTTGAGAACTCATACTGTAATCATCAGACATCTTTGGACAGAAAACTACTTTCACAGTCGCCTTTATCTTTTTCCATGTCGGCACATTCTGGAGACACTGGCGACGCCTGACGTCACTATGTAGAAGACACTGGCGACGCCTAACGTCACTATGTAGAAGACACTGGCGACGCCTAACGTCACTATGGTGTAGACACTGGCGACGCCTAACGTCACTATGTAGTAGACACTGGCGACGCCTAACGTCACTATGTAGTAGACACTGGCGACGCCTAACGTCACTATATAGTAGACACTGGCGGCGCCTAACGTCACTATGTAGAAGACACTGGCGACGCCTAACGTCACTATGAAGTAGACACCGGCGACGCCTAACGTCACTATGTAGTAGACACTGGCGACGCCTAACGTCACTATGAAGTAGACACCGGCGACGCCTAACGTCACTATGTAGTAGACACTGGCGACGCCTAACGTCACTATGTATTAGACACTGGCGACGCCTAACGTCACTATGTAGTAGACACTAGTGACGCCTAACGTCACTATGTAGTAGACACTAGTGACGCCTAACGTCACTATGTAGTAGACACTAGTGACGCCTAACGTCACTATGTAGTAGACACTAGTGACGCCTAACGTCACTATGTAGTAGACACTAGTGACGCCTAACGTCACTATGTAGTAGACACTAGTGACGCCTAACGTCACTATGTAGTAGACACTAGTGACGCCTAACGTCACTATGTAGTAGACACTAGTGACGCCTAACGTCACTATGGTGTAGAAAATCTGACGTTGACAGCAGCTCTCTGCCCTCTCTACTCTAAGGTCAGTGGAGTATATCACGTGACCTTTACATGACATAACATGAAGACCTGTAGTGTTTGTCTGTCTCATGTCTCACAGGTTGGACAGACTTAATAAGGATCCTGGCCCCTGAAACAGAAAACTGTTGTTTACCGGTTTTATTTACTTAGAACAAGTCTGTGACTGTTGAACTCAACACTCTATGTCCCTGAGTCTCTGTGAATGACGGGGACTGCACCCTGCACTCAGTGCTGTTACTCATCTCGTGAGTTATGTCTCATCTCTCTATGATGTACACCAACTACCAACATCAACACCAGCCCTGACAGCAACCCTACCTACGTGCACCGACTGACCTCATAGATGATCATCGTGTCCGTTACCTTGGTCCCGATTATATAGAAAAAACTGCATAAGAGACTAAAGAGAAACAATAACATTCTTCCCACTTCTCCTAACGGAGATTATTGAATCAAAGCAGTAATGTAATACGCCATGTCCATAGCCTTATAAAATGACCTATTACAACAAATTAAACAACCAGGGAAAATTTAAAGGCTGGATTATTAAATACGATTAGCAAAAAACAAAAAAAATTCCCGATATCATCTTCTTTGGCAGTAGACAGATATCTCAGTGTCATCCCCGACTGTATCACTTACAATCTCGGAATTTTCAAACCTACAAATGTCTCCATCTTTGTGCTTTCCACTAACTTTCTATCGGCCTCACAATGCAATCTCCACCCCTCCCCCGATTTGGTTCAGCGGCTGGTACCCTCCGACTGCGTTTGTCGGCATCATGTTTTGCTCATATTTTTTTACCCGCTGGTTCCACTGATGTGTACACACCCACCACTTCTTGCCACCCGCCAGGTTAACTCTTTAAACGGTTGAAACTTTTACTTACACTCACCTCTTTCATAATATCTTTCCACCCCCCCTTCTTTTCTTCTTGGGGTTTTTAGCTTTATCAGCATCATGAACTTAGGAACCAATTAACAAATAACAAATAAATCAATCTACGATACTGCCTTTCTTATGAGGACGGAATTTAAAACTGTTCCCCAAAATAGAGCCTGCTTCCTGATCACGTGGGCTTTGTTTCCAGGAATACTAGAAACTATTTAGTTTTTCAATAAGTAGAGGCTCTTGGATAACCAATGTTTTGATTATACATGTTGGTACGTGTGTGTGTGTGTGTGTGTGTGTGTGTGTGTGTGTGTGTGTGTGAATGAGTGGAAGACAGTGCATTGATTGCAATATTGTCAGTACGTCATGTTGCCAGTACATTTCACTTCCGAATCCCCGACACTTAATCCCCAGACACTTAATCCCCTAGACTTTTAATCCCCGGACACTTAATCCTCAAAATAAAATTTTAACTAAGAAAATTATGAAGCTAATGAATAATTTAATTCAAATTCAAATAATTATTTACCTGTAAACTATCTTCACGTACATAGGCAAGTGCTGGGAGGCATCTGACCATTCCACGTAGCTCGTCGTTTTCGTTATCGTCACTTCTCAAACCCAATTCAGTGACTTTGCATAATACCGCTTGACTTAAGTGGAAGTAACATCCCGTTACTCTACACGACTGAAACTTCTCTTGAAAAGCGGTCATCGCGATCGTTACATCTCATTAGAGTTACCACGCGACACATTTCTCTTACGGTTATAATATTTCAAGTTCACAAAATAGCAGTTTTAGTGTTGTGTCGCGATTTGGAGGCATTTTTGAGGATTAAGTGTCTGGGGATTAAGTGTCTGGGGATTAAGTGGCTAGGGACTAGAAAACATTGCACGTTGACATGCGGAGTGGGGAACCTGCCACTGTTTGATGAAGGGTGTAGAGTGTGTTGATTCTTGTCCTTGTCCATCGTGCAGGCTGCTCCGTGGACCGTGGAAGTAGATGTGTTCATGGTACAGGTATAGTATAGCAAGCAAACTACAGACATACTATAGGTATATAACAGTAAGCATGGTATAGTTTCCTCTCTCGACTGCCTATCAGCAAGTAAATTAAAGGCAGAATTTGTCTTTAAGTTCTAACGAACCACAATTTTGTGTTTCAGAGTCTACAATGGCCATCACAACCTTGGCAGCATTAGTGACATTGACCTTTACCTTACCAGCTGATAGCAAGCATTAGTCAGGTCAGACAACAAATCAAAATCAGTAATGACAGAATAAAGATCATAATGTATGTGGACCAAATATTCATCACACACTTGAGGGCCTTGTGAAGTTAAAATATAACATTTTAGAATAAACCTAAAGCTGACTGTCACCGATGTTGTTGTCAAATGCTGTTAATAAAAACATGGCGGGTGTATCGGATTTGTGTAATGTGTGCTGTGTACTGATTTTTTTAGATGTGTGTGTGTGTGTGTGTGAGAGAGAGAGAGAGAGAGCAATAGAGAGTAGAGAGAATGAAAGATAGTGGGTTTCATTAACAGCTTGTAGAAAAGAAAACCCAGGCAGAACATGAGTCATTCCAATGGACACCAATGTCTGTACAGTGCAGTCAATTTTATCTTGATTTAAAATTCACACGAAAGATCTTGCACAAATAGTCGCTTGCATTACAACTTACTAATTATTACTAACTGACGATCAATGACAGTTTTGCTGATCGTCCACATCTGACAAATCGTCGTCAAAGTGTTTGTATCGGAAATCCCCGATAACGTAGACGTGCTGTGCGGAAGTGTAGGAACATCTGCTGCTCCTCCTATGATTCCGCCATCTTGTCAGTTCTGTTCGTGACATTTACAGGTAAGTCAGTTACTCTAATGCCAAAGTTATAGACAGATGGTAGATTACATCACATAAATACATTTACTTCATGACAGCTGATATTTCTTGTAGTTGTGTCCCTGAAAACTACTTGAACATCAGCGAGGACTAGAGCTCAACTACAGGCCTTGTCTTGTGGCTATTTTAGGACCGGGCAGTAATTTACATGTTGTTTTGACAATATTGATGTTGATTTACTTACACCTTGTTGTTACTATATCACTGCACGCTCAGAGTGTCTAGTCAGTGAGATTTCCTCTACGTGGCAATCTGCCATAAGCCAGACTAATAATGAAACAGTTACAAGGTGACTCGGGGGTATCTTGTACCGGGTGGGGTAGCTGGCGTACTGATTTTCAAGAAGACTTAGAATTTATATTCACATGACACTAACATTTGACACCAACATGGTAACACTGACACTGTGGCACTGACAATGTGACACTAGCACTCTGACACTGAAACTCTGTGAAAGGCTTGTCACATATTCATGAGAGGCCTGAGCCCTTTATGCTACGTCACCATGTCTTAGCCAGTGCAGCCAATCAAAACGCCAGGTGCTGACCTTTGACATCACAGAGCGAGTCATGACAGTTTGCAGACTGTGAGGGTTACTGTCAAACCAATTATTAAATTTATCTATTGCAACTGTTCTGTCACTTTGAATGTGTGATATCAAGTTTGATAAAGACGGTGGATTTCTCGTAGTGACGGTTATGGTAGGGGCCAGTATTACATGACAATGTTTATCAATCGATTGCCTTCACAATCAACTGCATCATACACAACATCTACTCATAGCTACCACTCTTCACGTCATGTACACTTGTGAAAATTGGAAAGTAATACTTCCCCGCTTGTTTCCTGTCTAGGGACCAGGGTACAGCTTACACTACACATCACTTACTGTACACTACACTCTACTGACTGCACACTACGCACCACGCACCGCGCCCCTCACACCACACACACTACATCGCACACCACAAACCACACAATGAACACCTCACACAATACACTAAACACCTCACACTACACACCCCACAACTCACACTTCACACTATACACTAAACACCTCACACTACACACACTAAACACCTCACACTACACACCCCACAACTCACACTTCACACTATACACTAAACACCTCACACTACACACCCCACAACTCACACTTCACACTATACACTAAACACCACACACTACACACTAAACACCACACACTACACACCCCACAACTCACACTTCACACTATACACTAAACACCACACACTACACACTACACACTAAACACCACACACTACCCACCCCACAACTCACACTTTACACTATACACTAAACACCTCAGACTACACACTACACACTAAACACCACACACTACCCACCCCACAACTCACACTTTACACTTTACACTAAACACCTCAGACTACACAATACACACCTTACACTCCACACTAAACACCACAGACTACACACTACACATCTCCACTACACACTACACACCAAAACAATGGCTACATGTCCAATACATCCTGACTATGGGGGTGTAGATGTCGAGCTAAGGAAGGACACGTGTTATTAGTTGTATTGAGAGATCGTGTTGTAGTGTCATTATGTCTTCACAGACAGCCATTGTGGTCCCTTATAACGAGAAAAGCGAGTCACTTTCATCTTTTCCTGTTGAATTCTATGGAGAAGAAGGAAGGAATGCAAACGTCTGTAGTCTCTCCTCTACCGCGCTAACACGTGTATAAAGAGCCCGAAAGTCCAACAAATAAGAGAAAATGTTTAACAAGATGATTTCACTGAGAGAAAGTACAGGGTACAGTCCTGTCACAAGGTCAGGAAGGAGGACTCCATGGTCAGTCAGAGAGTTAGTTGGTATGTTTGTTAATTGGGTAGAAAACTCATAATCTCAGGTCTTCATCCCAACGTGTGTTCATCCCTCTACCATGTCGTGGTACACTGAACATAACCTGACTTTCTCACACCACGAGGTCTACAAGACCCGGCACCTTACCAGGTGATGTTACAGACATGTTACTAGCTGCACGTGCTATGTTCACGCCATGGAATAGTACATCAGGCATGTATTAGAGCACATGTCATATTGCTGTTGTTTACAAGGTCTTTGTCAATAAATATAATAACACGTGTTAATATATTTACATCCTGGTAATGAGTACAGTGCCTGTGGTCTGTGTCCCACGTACTTTGTACAGTATATACAATACACACAGTGCATACATTATCTACAATATATATATATTACATAAAATACCTATATATATATATATAGTGTATACAGTGCATACACTATATACAGTATATAAGTACACACAACACATACCATACATGTAGAACATACAGTAGTACATTTTATATGTTTGATATGTTTTATATATGTTTATAATTGTATCTGTGTAAAATATGTTTGTAAACATAAGTGTATGTTTGTATTTGTATGCAGTATATATATATATACATATATTATATGCTTTATGTGTGCGTGTAGTATATAAGCACATCTTCTGTGACAGTGGGGGTCGTATTAGTGATATAGTCGTACTAGTGAATAGTGAGACAGTGAGATATCAATTAACTGACTAGGACAGTGTGATACACCTACTGTATACAAATAGAACAATAGTAAGCCTGTTAACTAGTTGTACAACAATATAATGAGTAGCCTAAAGACAAGGTCGGCTTTTAGCCAGAGTTTCTGTGGTAGTCCATTGTCAGAACTTCCCTTGACTGAACTTCCAACTTGTCTGCAAGTTGTCCATTATCTCTCCAAGTTTCTCAGACACTGAAAGTCCTCTGGACTGGTGCTGCAATTTCTTACAACTACTAAAAGTGTCCCGATTAATGAATGAAGCAGCACAAGCATCACAGCATGTACTACTACTGTCCGTGACATGTCAGTCATTATGACCAGCAGCTACATTCACTGAGTCTGTAAAGAAAGAGAATAAATGTTGTTAAGCGAATAAAAAAATGTATACGTGGTTGATTACCACGACTATACAGACAAAATAAACACTGTATTATGTCAGCTTGTGTACAGTGTCACGATGATGTCATGTAAATGTCAGTGTGTGTACAGTGTTATGACTATGTCATGTAAATGTCAGTATGTGTACAGTGTCATGATGATGTCATTTACATGTCAGTGTGTGTACAGTGTCATTATGATGTCATGCACATGTCAGTGTGTACGTCCCGTGGTACAACGAGGAGACGCACACATGGTAATTACAGGATCATTGCAGGGCGGTGCACACAATGACTGACACTCGCCTCTTGACGCGGGCTGCACGTGATGTGGTCACAGTGGTTGTCTTTATCGTCATCCTCCGTCTCTTCTCCACAGCGCAACACGTGAAAGGTTTGTTATTCTGTAATAGAAGTGTAGATGATGATGATGATGATGATGATGATGATGATGATGATGATGATGATGATGATGAAAGATGGAGAATAAATATTGTTAAGCGAATAAGAAGACTGATGCGTGGAAGTCATCATCATCGTCATCATGATCATCGAAGTTGTGGTAGCAGCATCCGCAAAATGTTTAATCCATACAATAGTTATTGTTACTGGTGTATTTTAAGCTTCACTGCATTTGTGTGAGTTTACACGAACTGTGCAGTTTATAAATAGTTCAGGAACCCAAGCACTCACATAGACAGATTATTGCCAACATTTGAACCCTCACGTTCTTATATACCCTCACATACGTGGAAAAATTGTCAAGGATTTACAGAAATAAAAATTAAAAAAAATATTTAGCATTTAACACATTTGATTATTTTTATAGCATTTTAAAATGTTTTATTGATAGACTTTTTACAAAATGTAACAGTATTTGACGATTGCAACTTGTATGTTTAAGTTTTTCGCTCTGTAGATGGGTTTTATGTTGAAAAACAAAATTTGTGGCAATGTATTAAAGGCTATGGAAAGGTAGGAGTCTTCCAATACGTCCAGCAGACAACTAATGTGTAGCAAGGCTGCTCCACGACCTTTTATCTGTCCTTCTTTATTCTTTTTAGTTCAAACTTTAGCAATGCCTGTAATACTTTCTAAAGAAAGAACAGCTTCCTGTAACTTTGTGAAGTTGTGTATGTAGCTGTGAATGTTAATTCCCACGTTTCTGTGGACGTCACAGACAGCAATGTAACGTGTGACGTACCGTCGGTGGAGCCATTGGCCAATACTTCAGTCACGTGTCACTTTCCTGAGAATGTCAGTGAGACCAAGAGGATCGTCTCTGTCTCCTTCTATAAAGGAATGAACTGGAGAGGTATACATGCAGATGATACTGCGGTTGTCTTGGCAACATTTTAAGATTATTCACTTATAAATTAAGATTTGTCTTTATTTCTCGTAGTGAATGAGAGATTGTATGGTATAGTTTGTATTACCTTGCAAATAACTCATTAACATTTTTTAAAAATTATGATTGCTATTCTTTTTGTGCCAGAATATCTTAAAAAGGCTATACATCTTTTCGTGTTAAACTCAGATGAAGACGACATTTTAGTCTGCTGGTGGTTGTCGGAGAGAATGGGTTGTGAAGTCCGGTCAGGATACTCGTTCAACAGAAGGATATCTCACGCACTCACATTGGAGATTCCCCAAGTTTCTGCAAAATACATTGGAGGATACGCTTGCAAGCTTTCCAGCATGAATCCAAGCGATATTAATCCCTGCGAGTTGAAGATAAAGCTAGGTAAGTTGGGGGTAACAACAACTCACTACCTGTTGTTAATATCCAATTATTTCTGTTGAAAGTGCTGAAAACTTGCTGCCTAGTGAGCCATTTAAGATCAGCTGATCATATTTTGTTTTTAAGTACAGCACGTGACCAAAACACCAGTGTGTGCAAATGTACATGCACCTCAAGACTACACGTGACTGGTCTTCACAGATGTTGTGACCGTCATGTTGTGATTTGTCATTAAGACAACACGTAGACAACACTCGTAGAAATTTGTGTTCCCATGATAGAACCCTGTCATAGTCCATGTTGAGGGTGATAGGGAAGGTTACACAAAGGCAATACACTTGACAATTTCTCATTAACGATATGTTTACTTTCATTAAGTATATAAGGGAGATAATGTGAGGAACACGATGTGTGACGTCCCCTCAATACCATTGAACTCACGTACGTCACTAACATGTTACTTCCCACAAGATCTCAGCAAGACCAGAGCAGACCATTACACTAGTCGTGGTTATGAAGTTGCTTTACAGTGTAGCAGGCGGGTACAACATGGCGGCATTTCGCGTATTTTGAGTACATAATGTGTTGAAATACCTTTTGCCATGAGTTGTCCATGATGCATATGGAGTGGGGGGAGGATACTAATGAATGCACTGGCCCTGAAAGTGCTGACAATAATTTATACACTTAAAAAAGAAGTGTTTCTAAAAATACGTCTATGGCATAACAGATATTTACTTGGTTATATTTTATGTTTAGTGTATTTTCGATAATGGCCATGTTTCTGTTTCTACCAGCCCCGCAAAACTTGGTAGAGACGAGATGTGATAAAGGCATTTACTGTTTTTAGACATGTCCCGTATTATCCAACTGACTTATGTATCCTGTATCTACCTCTTAGGTGTGTACCTACCCTGTGGTCGTTAGTGATCTTCGTCGCCGTCGTTATCGCCATGTGTCACCGATGTGTTTAAGACTGAGGAATTTTATGGCTCGAACATATACGGTTTTAATTGTGCAGTTTTCTCCGGTTCTGAAAAAAAAACTGCTACAATAGCACGATGAATGCAGACTTCTATCGCCCAAATAATTAAATGTGACATGTCGCTCATTGTGTTTTTCTGTTTGGCGTGGATTACTGACAGTGTTGTGACTGGTGTCCTAACGTGACATAATAGTACACTAATCACGAATCATATACTTTGTTACGGATGGTTTAAAAGACTGAAATTTACCGGTTAGTTTTATATCGCCTTTACTTATCGCGAATCATTCGGGTTGGTTTTTAAAGTGATAGCACAAGTTATACGAAGGCAGTTAACGTGACAAGTTTTTTTTATTATAGTTCATCAAGTCAGTTGCAAAAAGGGAGATAATGTGTTTCAGTTGGGAAAACGATGTGTGACGTCCCCTCAGTGCCACTCAACTCAAGTACTTCACTGACATGTTACTTCCCACAAGATGTCAGCAAGACCAGGACAGGCTTCAGTGTCCGTCATTACTCCAGCCGTGGTGACCCAGGTATTGCAACTTGTTGTTAAACATTTTACGGAACAGCTTTCTTATAGGGGGGTAACACGACGCCATAACAAAAATGGCTTCAATCCTCTCGACTTTCTATCGTCTGCTAACATGGAATCAAATCAACAAACTTTCCCCGCACCAAATATCACACGACTAAAATAATATGAGCCAATAATTATTTAACACACCTCCTCTGCTCAATTCACTACAATATAACCGAACCCTAACCCAAACCCCAACCCTACTTCATAAATCACACACAACACCAGCCAATGCCCAACCTCACACCCCTCTCAAATATCGATCCAACCCGCTCTCCCCTCTCACAAAATAGCACAGCCCGCCGTGACCAAGTCAGACCCCCTATATGAAAGTTCTGCTCATTTTAATTGTTTTGTTTTTAATTTTCGTACCGTTTATCTTAAAATAGTTACAATAGAGGAAATCAATCAACTGTGATTTTAAATTCTTGGATTGTTGAACAAATGAAATAAAGAAAGAAACTTACTCTGTTCAAACCTTTTTTCTTCTTCAGGCAGTTGTTTCTTTGTGTCGTGCGGTGTTGTGCATTGTGCTATGTTTATTTTGTTTGTATCGTGCATGTGTGCAAGCCTCTAAATAGGAAAAGAATAAAATAGTTTTATATCATTTTTAAAACGAATTTAGCAATAGAATGATGCAACATATATATTTCCTATTGTTATTATTAAAAGGAATTTTCAGGATATTTCGATGGGTCTTGTGCAAGATTATTTAATCTAGCCTCCTGTATGTTGTTTTATTCTATTTCCTTTAAAATTTCCCACACGACATGTACAGGGGACGTAATGTCATGCGAGTGGAAGGGAGACAATCTGTTCTGTAACATGTACCTTCGCGGCTACGAGTTTGATCGCACTGTGACAAGTCACCTGACTCTCGGGATCCCTAAGGCCCAGCAGGATCAAGAAGGATCCTACAGCTGTCACCTGACATCTGCTGCACCTGTTCACTTCGACACCTGCTCTCTCACCTTGGTGACAGGTAAAGAGTCGCCACAGAATTTCAACTCCTGGAGTTCACTCAAAAAGGGCTGAACCAATGTGTGATTAAGTTCTATCTGATGTCAAACATGTTGTTAAGGCTTCTTCATCCTGTAACATTCAATGTTTAACCAGTGTGTAGGGAAAGGGCACATCGCTCACCTTAAATCGTCGGAAAAGTGTGTGATAAGTGAACACTTTCTACTTTTTGTCCTACTTACTCTTCTAGAAACATCTTAGCTCCAGTAGAGTCATTACAATGCTCGTACTAATGTTACCCGCCATGGAGGTGTTCACCATTGCTGTTGTCAAGCCCCATAAGTCTATCCTTACATTGCAGTGACCTCCTTCTGTAATATTTCAAGTGTTCAAGAGACAAAACCTACATCACTGACCTGCACATTCAACGTGGATGTTAATGTCACCAAAAGTAACTTCTCACTGGTCCGTGTCGGTAACCTTGACAGGTATGTTTGCAGCATTGGATAAACATTTCGTTGTCATAGTCTGAAGCACATCAGCTCGCAAAGTCTCTCTCACGTATTTAGCATTACCCCAAAACTAATAAATCATCACTGACATGTGAGAAATATGTTTCCTCTTATTATGCTGAGATTTATATAAAATTGAATGTTTTTTAATCGCTGTTGAGCAAAAGAAACAAAGAAAGGCCCGTGTGCACGTGCCATGAAAAGGCGTCCGTGGTAATGACAAATGCTCTCCCATTGATGGAATCCTGACAATTAGTTTGACAACTACACGTGTTATAATTGTTTAAATAATCCGCAGCAAATCGTATGGCTAAGTGCGTCAGTAGGTGTCGCCATCGTCACCTGCACCTGGCTAAAGGACCGACTGAACTGCAGCGCAGCCCCGGGATACGAGTTTAACAACATCGTCACAGATCACCTCGTCATCACAGTACCGCGAGCGTCACGTGATCACAACGGGACATACGCTTGTCACGTGACAGGCTCTAAAATGGACGGCTTCCAGCCTTGTGACTTCATCTTTATTCCAGGTACATAAACGAGTGCATTGAGGGTAAACACTGTTTCTTGACTGGCTGGACAACAAGGGGATTAGAATGTAAGATGAGTTTCTAATGTTATGGTCTGATTATAACGGTTCATCATGTTTGATGTTATAATGTTATTAAAAGTGTGTTACATTGTGAAGATGACCTGTTTACTTTACTTTCAGATGTGCCTGTCGTAGTTCTGATTGCAGCAATCGTTGTGGTCATGTTGATTCCTGTGTCACTAGTCATCATCATCCTGGTCTTTACATTTAAACTGTGGTGAGATAACTCGTTATCACTTTATATACCGTTACAGTGAGTACTGTGCAGTGTACTCTATGTTTTATCCATTTATTTAATCTTTTACAGGCTAAGTACATAAAAATGTTGACCGTTATGTTACCGGGTAACCATGGCGTACATTATGTGAAGACGTGTGTGTGTGTGTGTGTTCATGGTTATGTGTGTCTGTAATGTAACCGGGTAACCTACCACCCGGCAGACACTGGCTCACACTATGTGAAGGTAACACTGAACACTCAGCCGTAGATGATATCCGACTGACACTACCAGTGTTGTGTACTGTTGCTGGTGTCCTTGTGTCCAGTGTTGTCACGTGCTCTTGATGTCTAGGAGGCTGTCAAGTCCGCAGTGGTTGTGTTCTGTACTGGTTTGCAGACCCCACATGTTGCACTTTTCTAGACTTTTATTTATTTTTAGGTACTATGTAAGTTTCTACTGTTTGAGGAAATTCACTTTGGTTTCATTTTTAGCCTGCTTTTTGTATAGTTTATTGTTTTGTTAACAGTCTGTGCATATTTCTATAATCGTTCAAACTTTCACTTTATTTATTAGTTTACCTTACCTTATGTTTGGTGATTGTTCTGGTAATGAATGAGTGAAAGAACCGCATACTTCCTAGGGTAGAGTTTGTTTCAAAGGTATTTTGAATTTGTGATATGGTCATGATAGGTTAGCAGTGTTAGGAATTGATTTATAGCAAAGTTTTCGTTTTTGGTTTGGTTTCTATCGCTTTTCAAGGGGATAATATCTGGTTAGTAGTTTACTTGCTTATAATAATCTTTGAGTTAGGATGATTCGCCCCCATTGTTACCCACTAATGACAATTTAGTATGTTATAGGCCTTTGGGTGGGTTTACGCAGATAATAATGTTCAATGTCAGTCTATATCTCAGACCTGTTTGAGTTCTTCTCTTGTTTGTTTTCATTACAATCCAACATCACATGAGAAGTGAAGTGTGTCACCACATAAGCATGTAGGCGGGTCTGTAAATGTAGTCAGGTCTCCTCATCTGAACATCATTCTAGTTGTTCTGGCTGATGGCACCAGTTTGATTTGAATAAAAGTAAAGTGTTACTAGGTTGTATATCGAACAGTCTACTATTTCCTTTACCTTTACTTCTGTATTTCTCTTGCTACCTGACTTTTATTGATGACTTTATGGCTAGTCTTTTCTGTGCTGGTGAAATAGCAATATTTGGTTGGTGACTTAGTAAATGGTACACTAGGTCTGTTTTGTTAGATGTCTTATTTTTAGAGGCCATCGGCATTCCTCAGAACCAACACAAACTTCACACAAATTAGTGCTGCTTACTGGTGCTACTGACCATCTTTCAGCTCTCAGTTCTTGTCTGTTAGCTAACTTCATAAATTCAGGAAATTACAATTACACACTTGTAGTCTGTAAAAACTTATTTCCAAATTACACTTAAAATGTGATGATTTTTTGTGATCATGCGTTTTTTTCCCCAAAGAAACTCGATAAAAATGTCTTTATCGGGTAAAATGTTCGACAAAGTTTTCATGGAGGAAATCTGTTTTACCAGATAAAATGTTTTACTCTTGCGTCCAGCAAAACGAAAACTTTCTTCTTGGTAAATGAAGGGGAACTTTTTTTAAACTAACGGTGGCTTAATAAGTAATCGGTAATGTCTATGGAACTTGAGTTGTTACCGAATATCTAATATGGGAAATATTTCAAACAATGATTTTTTTTGCAGGATTTTGTTGGAGAAAAAACCAGAAGAGAAACCACTGATATCACCGGAAGAAGTAAAAAACAGAGTTAATCTATTCATGAGTAATAGGATTAAAACTTTGATGTATATTCCAACATTTGTAATACATACAAATACAAACAAATATTTATAATACCAAATAAGACAAATACAACCCAATATTTATATTACACACCAATACAACCCAGTAATTATCAAACTCACAAATACAAATCTCTCTCCCTTCGGATTGATGAGAAAACAGGTGAGACTGAATGCATGGTGAAAGTGGTTTAGTGTAGAGGATGAACAGAACTAAGCCAAGTACTGAGCCTTGGAGAACACCACAGAGAAGTGGAGCAGGGTGAGATGTGAACTACAACAGTCTGGGTCCTATCAGTGACATAGGAGTTGAACCATGAGAGGGCAGGACCAGAAATTCCGTAGAGGGTGTGAAGTCTATGAAGGAGCAGAGAGTGGTCTATTGTGTCGAATGCAGCACACAGGTCCAATAGAGTTAAGGCAGAAACATCACCACTGTCAAGGGCAGATAATATGTCTGTCGTTACTTTAATAAGAGTAGTCTCAGTGCTGTGGAAAGGTCTATATGCCGACTGAGCTTGTGGTGCTCTTGTAAGTAGGCCCAGTGCTGTATCAAAACTATTTTCTCTATGATAATTAGAGAGAAAAGACAAGTTGGTACAGTGAAAATACATATAATTTGTAGAGCTGCCCCATCAAGCACATGATAGCCGAATAGAGTCATATCTTGTTTCTCTATATTACAGCAATATGAAACCCTCGCAACACAGGAACATGACTTTTGGCAAAAGTGGGTTGAGGCCGCGTTCCCTGATCTGGACTCTCGCCCCTACTTCCTGCCTCCTGTACACATCAACCGCGTGCCGATGACCAGAGAAACTGTTGCTGGTCAGGATGTTCTCGTCCTTCAGTCAGCACCTCCACAGGCCGGTCAGTCCAACCTCACGGCGATGAGTGGAGTTGAGGACAGTGATGTCAGACATGATGCAGCCCTACAGAGGCTCCTCATCTGTCTACAGACAATGTGTCAACAAAACAACGAAGTGTTGGTGGGACTGAGTCAGCTTCAGTTTAATGAGTACCTGGGTGAACCTTGTTATGCTGCCGCAGCAAGGAAACTACCCGTACCTGCCACCCTCCCTCCTGATCTGCCACGGGAATGGAAACAGGGGGACTTTGATGTCCTTCTTATTCATCGACATTACGGTCTTGTCACCTGTGAGGTGAAAGCTTTTGGTGGCAACGTAAATAAACAGAACATACCGCAAAAGAAAATTAGAAAAAATCTCAAGAAGGCCATCGCACAGCTGGACAGGGCGGAGGCCATGTTGTCTCACCTGGTGTCTGATGTCGCTCCCGGTCTACGTGTCACTAAGACGATCGCCCTCCCTAACTTGACGGTTAGTCAGGTACAGGAGGCAATCATGGATGACCCCGAGCTGATTCAGGTGAGGATCTTAGTCATTATTCAGTGGTGTAAGCTATGGTCGTGTGTTTATTTTGAGACTAATGTAAACACTTGAAGGTGAGGTACGACATCAATCACATCAAACACCTGAACTGACTTCTCGACTTGACATCGTGATTCTTGATGTGACACGTGTATACACTGCAGACTTCAGATACAGTGTTTCCTAAATAGATTGTTTACAATAAAACAAAAAAACACAAATGAATCCTATAGCCCAGCAGCAATAGTGACAACTGACAATATGTGAACTGTAGGTGGTTCATGGTGTGTAGTGCGGGTTAGAAACATTATTTTGTCATTCCACTCCCCTTTACCTCATTTTGTGAAGCGGACCACCGAGTGGTTCAAGCAATGGTATCCTCGCGATGGTTCAATTCGCGAGTTGTGAAGCAAATGTCCTCCATATGTGAGTAGGAGTATAGTACCTCCCTCACATTAGCTGTCCCCTAGAAAAGTAGGGGCTCTAACACTTTACTCCACTATGACCTAAAAAGTTAGGGACGACCTATTCTTAACCTTTCTGCTGATTTTGGAAGTGGAAATAGCATTTTACGACACAGTCACTCTTTTGTAAAATATTTGTTTTAGGTATGTCTGTGATTTTCCGTTTACATTAGAGCTGTCAGCTGATAAATTCCACGACTTTGTCTCATTTCTCTTTAGATCTCGTGTGTGTGTGTGTGTGTGTGTGTGTGTGTGTGTGTGTGTGTGTGTGTGTGTGTGTGTGTGTGTGTGTCACGGATCGACCAGTGACAGTAAGGGAGGAACTAGAGTTAGTTCCCTGCTAGGTTGTAAGGCAGGGCTTGTTTCTCCTGTACGCGAAAGTATGAAGGTGAGTAGGGTTTACGATAGAATGAGTGAGCGAAATAGTCACAGTAAGACGAGTGAGTGGATTCTGATTATTTCCCTATCAGACGTAGAAGGAGATAGACGTTGTTGTCAAGTCTGTGTGACTTCCAAGGGAATCAGTTTAATTCCTTGCTGAGACAAAGTAGGAAATAGTTTAGTATTGATAAATGGTAAACTGGTTAGCGAGAGAATGTTGTGCTTTGATTTTTGGTTGCGAGTTTTGGCTATGGAAGTTTTGAGATGGATTTGATGTGTTAGTGTGAACATTCATAGAAAACTGAGGTTTTCAGGAATTACTTGGGGGTGAGAAGTGTAGGATCACCATCCACATATGGTGCAGCGCCGTTAGACGTACTGAGTGTACAACGGCCAGGATTATAGTCGTCACGTGTCTGGAATATACGGTCTACAACAACTTGAATGAGTTACGACCAGTAATATCGTCGTTCGAAGTGCTGACGGCACTTCGACATAGGGATCATCGCCGTCAGAAGTACTGAGTGTACAACGGCCAGTATTATCGTCGTCACGTGTCTGGAGTATACGTTCTACCACGATTGGAGTGTGTCACGAACAGTAATATCGCCGGATCATCGCCGTCAGGAGTACTGTGTGTACAACGGACAGGATTATCGTTTTTTCGTGTATGGAGTATATTACCTCGACTTCCTGTGTGTGGTGACCTGGGGTATATCAGTGAGTACTTGACTTAGAGGCGGACGTTGACAGTAAGTGAGTTTGATAATTCCTAAGTTAAATTTGATTTCTTCGGGGACTTTGGTATGCCCGGTTGGAAATACGGGTGGAGAACTGTTGGACGTGAACATGTGTGGAGCTGAAACTAGTAGCAAGAAGACTGTTTTACGGTTAACGGATGATTGAAGATGTGAGAGAAAGTGACGTATATATATATAATGTACCTTCAGGATTATTGTAATATATTGATTCGTGCTTGAGGATATTTATAAGGGGAGAGTACCCGATGTTGTTTTATCTTTAGTGTGACTTTATAGAGAATAGGAGCCGCTGTGTATTTGATATATCGTGTAGCTGATCTATATTTCTATATATTTATAATAACTTGAAACCCCGTGATTTCACTGCGAGTAACCCACGTACAGATATTTGTGATTTGTGGTGTGAAAGAACACGTGAGGAACGCCGTGGTCGTCAGTGTTGTGTACGTGTCCTGGTCGGCGCGTTGTGTTTTCCTTAACAGTGTGTTTGTTTGTGTATATATATATATATGTGAGTGTGTGTGTGTGTGTGTGTGTGTGTGTTTACAGGCTCTGTGTCGGTGTCTAGGAACAAGAGCTGCTGCCGACATCGCTGGTGTGTGTCTGTGCTCTCATCAGTTGTCTGACCCCAAGACCCCGTGTGACGTCAGTAGTCACGTGCTGAGGGAACTCGGACACTGGTGGCAGCGACGTGTGGGTGGGGCTGGGCCTGACAGTCACATGACACCTGAGGTGTACAAGGAGCTGGTAGCCAGGTAAATATTAAAATAATGTGTATTCATAACACTATGAACATCTGATCCCTGTCGTGTGCAACAAGGTCGCTATGTAAATGATCGACGATGATAAGGTCACTGACAACCTCAGTGTTCACTTTACAGAAGTCGTCAGTTCAGTATAGAAAATTTCAACAACACATTCGGCACCTGCACAGAACACAGTCTGTGTAACATCGATAACGGCAGTTGTGAGACAGGGTGTGCTGGAGGATAACTGTTACATTTCTGTAAAGAAGCATGCTATAAGGGTTCGTTTGGCCTCCACTGTTATAAGTACAGCGGTGACACTGACGGCCTATAGTCTTGTACTTACTGTTGTGACTCATGGTCGTGATATTTAACTTTCTTATTAATTATTAAACAAAACCAACACGGCCATTTTACACTTATGAACATAACAGTAAGACATTCAGCTACGTCTGTCACGGTTAGCGAAGGAACTAGAGAATCTAGAGATGCACTCCAGACACAACCTCAAGATATTCGCTTTACCGGAAGGGAACGGAAAATATCAAAGTTGTGAGATACAACTGCTATGTTTTCTCAACGATTATGCGAATTACAAAACATAGAGCGATGGTGATGTTGAGGGAGATCATCGTACTAGAAAGTTGGAGTCCTCTAAACCGAGACCAATGATAATACAATTGTACAGATGGTTTGATAAGATGAGGTTATTACGAGATCACGAGACATACGCAGGATGGATTTCGCTTGGCAGCCGATCTAAACAAACAGCAGATGTTACAACTTTGCCACCTTAAATAAGAAGGCAAGACAGGCTACTTCTGGAACGGTAAGCTCCATATCAACAACTCACGAGCCAACAGCCACTCAGCCGTGCTGATCTTGTTGACAAACATCCGCGGCAGCTCCGCCACAACGACCGCAGCGACCACATCGAGAGGCAGGTTTACGACAGACATGAAAATGCAGATGACCGTAAAATAGTCAATCCTTCCTCCCCTCTTCTCTTCTTTCTTTCTCAGCCTCATCTTCACCATTTCTACTAGTGGAGCCTCTCAGTGTCACCCTCACAACAAACATGAGACATAACACACACGCACACGCACACGCACACGCACACGCACACACACGCACACACACACACATCACTCGCCATCTGCCCACGTTTTATTTTTCCAGTGCAATAAGTAAAAACAACAGCAGGTTACTGACAGTCTGGTTGACTTTCGGTTCATGTGTAGTCTTTAGTGCACAGCGCACTGAACTTACATTCACACTGGAGAATACGTTCTAAATATTCTGTCATCTGCTGCTGCTGCTGCTGCTGCTGCTGATGATGATGATGACGATGATCACTATATTGAGTGTATCAGTGCATATAAATTCTGCTCATACTCGTAAACTAACAATGAAGTGAAAGAGCAGTGAGTGTCAGTCCTGTCACCAAGAAACAAGGTGTATAGTCATTGTCACTCTACCCTCTACATCTCACTTCACTCTTCTGTCTGTTCAGTCAACAAGTGAATGGCACTCACTTTAACAGCAAACACTTTGAGTGGCAAAAGTCAAACTGTCATCAATGTTGAGGGTAACATGAAGTAAAGAGAGAGACTGACAATCAAACATAACAGTTACAATAGATGAGAACTCTCTCGTGTCTCACCTGGGTGTCAATGTACTGATGGTCTTCTCTCTCACCTGACAGTCTGACACTCGCCCTTCGTATTCACAAGACACGCGTGTCATGACAATGATACAAGTCACTTCAGTCCAGCTTATAACGGATACTCCTATTACTGCTGATCATATGTCACATCATGTACAATATTCTTTCTCTCTACTTTCTCTCCATCTCACATCTCAATAAACAAAGACAGCCAGTCTTTAAGATGTTGTGTGTACAACATGTGAAGTATATATTATTATTGTTTGTGTGACTAGATTTTGTGGTCCGGCGACAACAGTGAGTGTGCCATGTACAAGTCCTCGACGTGTGAGTGTCAAGACCCTGGGTCAGGCCGTGTGGTGTACAGGAGAGTGCTATACTGCTGTAATAACACTCTTCCCGGAGCAACTTCACCTGCTCAACACGGCGCCTCCCACACTCTTTGTCACCGGACCGCCCGGCACAGGTAAAACCGTGGTGCTGCTGATGACGGGTATAAAATGGCTGCGATGTGGTCACGACGTCTACATTGTGAGTACTTGTTGGGGGAGTCGTACAGTGTGCATCATGTTGTATCACCTGTTGCTGCAGACAGTAAACACACAACAGTCAGCAGGTGTATCACCCGGTCAGCCTCACCTCCTAGAGTATCATCTTTATGACGATAAAGACGTGGAGAAGGTCGTCAACGACTTGTCACAGGCGGCGAGCGGAGGGTCGTTGTACGTCATCGCTGATGAAGTGAGGTGAGTAGTACAGCGTGTGATGTGATGATAGACACACAGGTAGATGGCGCTCGCTTGTATCTCATCATCACCACCAGGTGTGTAACAGGTGATAATTCCTCAATGGCTGTCACACCTGATGGAGGTGTTGTGATGCAGGTAAAAGTAGATTTGTTGTGACATCGGCTGTTACACAGATTGTGTAGCAACACGCGTCATTATTATGACGTCATTTACATAGCGTGTGTACAGACGTCATTAATTGATGACGTCTCACAATATGCACAAACATAAACACACATATTAGTGACAGTACACAATGTAACACGTGTATCTCAGTCTCTGTAACACTCATGTCTGTGACAGTTACTACTTCCAGACTGTGTGTGACAAGCTGCTGACTCAAGTTCCTCGTCTCCATCTTTGGGCGGCAAGTTGTTACCATGGACACGCACCCGCCGGCTGGCAAGTGGAATATTTAACCAGACCCCTCCGCTCTCCACCGGCCGTCGTCAGGGAAGTTGAGCAGGACGACAAGTGGATCACTGATGGTGGTGTCCAGCCGTACAGAGAGCGTGGTGTGCCCGACCACACAGACGGCCCGCCAGTCAGACGACTGTATCACCGAGGTCAGGGTCACTCATGTGACTTGCCAGGTGACTGTGTCACGTGCGGTCGTGAGGTGGCCAGCTTCCTACACAGTCTCCGTGTTGCTGCTACGGGTAGGTGTGGGTATTGTGTAGTGTAACGTCTGTTGACAGTCTAGTAGTGTAGTTAGTTATTTTTTTATTTTTGTAGAGGGTAGTTCGATCGAACGGCTCCCAGGTCTGTCTGTACCCACGCCGGCCACACGTTATAGGCAACATTGAACTGTCCTGATACTGTCTAGTAGTGTGTAGTAGTGTCTACTGGTGTCTACATCCCCTGTCACTTGACCTACTTGACACATGTGTTAGTCATTAACTGGCATTGCGAGATGGAGGTTTATACGTACTTCAGATCATTACACGCCTACACACGCGCACGTACCCATCTCAACACACGACCTCACACACACACACAAGGCGAGGAAGTCTGGACAGACTTACAAGGTGAGGGAAAGGTGGAAGCTACTACCCTTGCAAACTGTACTTTGCTTCCACAGGAAATCTGTTAGTCGGTGATCGCTCTGGGGATACGAAGAAAATTGGGGATTCCATGGGAAAGCAGACCCACGTTCCCCTATTGTACCGCCATGTGCGGCAAGTTGAGCTCTTGGTGCCAACGAATGATGTGACTAGTGAGAGACATCGAGGTCCACACAGAAAAGCGTGTCATCCACGAGCAAAGTGACAGACCCGCTCATCAAACGAAAAGGAACAACAAACACTTTTAAGTGCGGGGAGGGGGGACACTTGTATGGAGAATGCAGTAACCCTGCTAATGGGGCGCTGGTGATGCAGAGGAAGGAGACTGTTACTGTAAAACGGAAAACTGTGGTAGCGGACCTGTTTGGTGTGACAAAGTGTTGAGCTCTCTGTGACAGAGTGAGTCTTACTCACCTACGAGTCAGCTGTGTCTGAGAATGATGGCACCTGACACATTCATTGTGTTTGTGTCATTTCCGTCGTTCATCCTTCTCTCCTTTATTTTTCTCTCTATTTTTTTTTTTGGAGCATACATTCAATTATAGTTCCTATCCCTGAAAGTATGTTCAGTTGCAAACCGCTTCACCTCAGCTTTCTCGACGCCAACAGCAAGTACTCGGCTGAGGAAGACTGACCGAGTGAAAGTCTGCATCTCGAGTACTCCTACCCTCACTCGCCAGGGTGAAACCATTTTAAAATCCACCCACACAAAGTTCTGTCTTTAAATAAATCATCGTCTCTCATGATTGGTCAAGTATACTACACACTCACTTCCCATCATTCTGCTACCTGGCTACATCCAATCGATGCTTCACTAGCACATGAAGGACAGGTGGTCACTTTTACCTATCATTGCCCACTGCATCCTCCTTTCTTACCCCCCTTCCCAACACTAACGCCATCTACGACTGTGGCGCCATCCAGGACATGCTGTCAAGCGCCGACACCGAGTCTAATGATGATCGACTGTCTGATATCTTGCTGGTGGAATAATCGCTAAAAACTTGCGGCAGGAGTGAAACAGGGTAGACAGTGGGCAGTGGTGTTGTCGTGAGAAATCCAGTCTTTTGATTACAAATGGCAAATAGCTTCATGGAGGACATGCAGTTAATTATTTGGTCCTGAAGGTAAAATGTTTTAGCCTTGTAAATGCATTTTGCAACGTGTTGTTACATGTCACCATGTGATGATGTCACTGTTTATATCCATGTGTCTGTCAGTGTGTACGTAGTCATCAGTGACAGACGTGTTGTTACATGTCACCATGTGATGATGTCACTGTTTATATCCATCTGTCTGTCAGTGTGTACGTAGTCATCAGTGACAGACGTGTTGTTATATGTCACCATGTGATGATGTCACTGTTTATATTCATGTGTCTGTCAGTGTGTACGCTGTGTCTCTGACATGTGACTTACACAAGAAACTAACTTTGAATGTTAACAGAGAATGTCACGACAACAGCCACGACCGTAACCACCACCAACGGCGGCACAACATCACCCTGTGTGCAGTGGAGAGACGTGCTGGTGTTGGGTTGGAATTACGATAGTAACGACTTTGATAATGTCAAGACGCTTAAAGCATGGCGTATTCCAGTGCGGATTAAGAACTTGAGTGACATTACTGACAACTCGGGTATGTTGGTGGCGCTTAAAGAAGCGGGTATTCCAGTGCGGGTGATGAAGTATGATGACATCGAGGACGTAGCCGCGGCCCGCAGTGACGTGGTGTGGGTGGCTGATGGAGATCGTGTTAATGGTCTGGAGAGAAAAGTCGTCGTCTGTCTGGAAGATGATTATTATGCCCGATTTCACTTCATGTCCCGCTGTACGTCACAACTTGTGATTGTCTCCTACTGACAACAAACTGCTGGCCATCTGACGTCATCACCTCATGACGTGTTACACAACAACTAGTGTCAAGATCTTGTTTACACAACTAGTGTCAACATCATACACACTGGTCTTGTTTACACAACAACTAGTGTTAACATCATACACACTGGTCTTGTTTACACAACAACTAGTGTTAACATCATACACACTGGTCTTGTTTACACAACAACTAGTGTCAACATCAAAGCGCTTGGGGAGAAATATCAAGAGTGAGAGTGAATAATAATAAGACAGTCATGTAGACATACAACACAACATACAAACATCATGTCTATAAAATAACAAATGACATGTAGCCTGTAGTTACTCCTGGTCGCTCAATCAAGTATAAAAATATAAGCGAGGCACAGCTCCTATCACGTGACAGTGGCAGCCATAGAACATACCATATAGACACAAGTCTCTTTGTTGTTGTGCTTGTAGAGTAGCTCGCTAACTGTCTCTCTGAAAACTGTCATATCTCATGAGCTCGCCAGCCATCGCACAGGAGGCAGCACATATCCAGCGACATAATATTTAACAGATGTTCAAACTGTCACAATCTGTAATGAGACACACATCTAGATATGCTCACATATCATTTTGATTTGTCGCTGTAACAAATTATCGTGCCGACGATGGCCTCGATTGAGGAGACTACACTCTGTCTTTTTGTTTCACATGTGGTTTTGTAACATTCACCATCTTCTTGTCATCTTGCTTTTCGTTGTACCGTTAACTAGCTGCTACATCGCTTGTTCTCTGCCTGTGCCGTCCCCTTCTTACCCACACATCACTTCGCCTGCTAATGGTTGTGTAGCATCTTCCTCGTCTTGGCCATCTTGTTTGCCCTTCTTCCTCTTTTTCACAAATGTGCTCTGAATCGTCACTGAGAATTTCAGCTTTCTTCTCTGCAGACTCAATATTTTTTTTGTTCTCCCGACAATGTACTTCTTCGCTACATTTCTGTGAATTAGATTAAGCATCAGTAAAAACTGTTTCCATGTCCATCTGTCGATATGTTCGTATGCTCGCCTTATTGTAGACTCAATATTTCTACATTTCCGTAGTTTTCTTGTGTAATTAACAGCGCATTGTTCAGCATTATACAGCGTTTTCTTCTAGCAAGGCTCAAATACTGTTATTTATTGTTCCTTGAATAAGCTAACATCTCATTAACAAGCAAATTCAGAAAATTCAGAGCTCTGCTTATCCGGTGCTCAAAGTATCAAACAATTAAACAAACAAACAAACAAACAAGAAAGAGCCAGTGGGTGTCACTTCTCTCCCTTATTTTCTAGACTGGCTGCCCTGTTGTGCCCGCGTTCAGTGCTAGTTGTCTGTACTTTGCTTTAATTACTCTGGATGTGGTTTGCATATTGATAGTGCTTTAACAATGGACTGTGACAAATGATGCAGACAACAGCCTTCAGTGTGGGTGGTCTCAAGTCTCAGTTCTTCAACAACAATTCTGTCAGACATCAGTATTCATTAAGGAACTATTTTGATATCCATCTTCGAGTGATCTTTTCATGACGAAGATTCCATGTTTGACAGACATTTTCTGCGTTTTCCCACGATACCTGTCTTTCTGTTTCGAAAATTGCTAGCAAATACCCGGGGTAGAAATTTCGACCGGCTGCTTTGAAAATTTATATTGATTAACCTACAGTAAAGACAACCATCAGTAATACACCGTTTTAAAGAGTTTTTTACAACATTCGCTTGGTGTAAATTTTAAGATACAAAGGTTTTGTCTTCGAGTATTAAAATCAAATGAAAGATTACGACTGTACGTAGAGACAGACATAAAAAACCAAACAAACATGTTTTATTAGAATATACATTAGAATGTTAGTATTACTTACTATTTTCTTTTCCTTTGCGGTTGTTGAAGTACAATGTAGCGTACAAGGGGGTACAGCAGTTGAGTATTGTTGTGTTCGACACACAGGTGTGCCTTGGTTTGACACTGCCACGCTGGAAGTCACGAGAACTTGAAAGTCTCGGTTTTTACCTTATTTCACGTGCGAGCAGAGCAGAGCTCCATCCGTCCAGGTGGTTAGGGTGTCTGGTTTATCTGTCGCTGTCATGCGAGTTGCATGAGAAAATTGAGGTTTTGATATTTTAAAATTTTATGTGTGGGGCGGGCATAGCTCACCTTGTGGCGATGTAAACAAGGGTGGGTTCATTAGACCCGACATTTAGCAAGTAGGAGAATGCTCGATTTGGACGATGGATATTCCGGCAATCCTGGTGTGTTGCTTGCTGTATGCTGTCACTGACGGGGGGTGCAGTCTTCATTCAGGCCTACCAGTCGTCATAGTGTATGTCGACGTGAGGCGCTAGAGAGAGCGCTGGTTAGTGACAAGAGTTGTCACCGTACTTACTGGTATTCAAGCCGAGGGCTGTGATTCTACTACCGGAACAGTAAAGAAAGAACATTTGCTGAAATCTGGATACAGGCGTCTGAGAACTTATCTGACGTAAACAGAGGGACTCCGCCGAGAGCGTGGAAGGCTGTGGGAAACTACGGGTGTTGACGCCTGGAGCTGGCGCATAGACGGCCTGTGGTTCGGCAAAGACGAGTGAAAGGGTGTCCGCGTATCTCCAAGGTTGGGGAGGAGCATCCGATACAGAGAGGCTGAATGACTTACTTGCGTGGGGCGATATCCTACAGACGATATCTGAAGTTTCCGGAGGTCTACTGACGTGAGGCAGAGGCATGGGCTTCCGATGATCTAACACCAGAAGAACATCCCCAACGAAGTAAGACTTTGATTAAGGTAGAGTGACGCACCAGATGTCCTCCCTGTATAACTCATACGTGAGGAGTTGCTAAAATATTTGTAAAAAAGAAATAACTTGAACTTTAAAAGAAAAAGGGTCAAGTGGAGAACTTTGTGTTTGCGCTTCGGGTCCAGAGTGGGAAGAAATTAAGCACGCGTAGGAAGACGGATAGGTTATCCTTACTGAGGAGGTGATAAGGCCGAGGGTGTGCTACCCATTCTGACTCTGTTGTTGGAACCAAGTATTTGTGTGTTGGTGCCGAGGGCACTGTCGCTGAAAGACATTTCTTCATATTTTGTTTGATATATCTATTAGACACTATTGTTTGTCAACAATTGTTCCTTGTGTATGCCTATTTATTGTTTACGTCAGCTTGAGCGGCGTAATAATCAAGAAAGAGAGGGATTTTCAGGCTACGTCTAGCCGTGAGAGTTTAAAGTAATGCTAAATATCATGTTTGACTAACTGCTCGTGTTAACTACTGATGCTTTGCCTTGTATAGAGCAGTACTGAGCATATTTTTTGTGTATTTAAAGTGTGAATTTTGTGGTCAATAAGTATTTGTCTCTTTGAGGGACGTTCTACACCAGAGTGGTCATTTGTTGATTGTGTTGAGTTAACGAATGCGCGTGTCTGCGGATGACTCGTCGTGTGTATGCGGGTGATCCGTGACAGCTTCACTCTATTTCCATGCATGACAATTTTTGTATCTTGGATCCAGAGGTGAGTGTAGCTACACTAGTGTTATATATCTGGCCACACTCAGATCAGGGAAATAGTGAAAAAACTGTACTCATTGAAACTTTTAAATGCATGTAACATACTTTTACAAAAAGTCCGGGAAAGAACTGTTACACTCTTCGTCATATGTATGGATAACAGCGAAAAGTGTTAATCACGGAGATGGGGGGGGGGAGACAGAGAGCCTGCAGACGCAAAAACTGATTAAAGAACATAAACAGTCAGTCAGGTGATTAGGTGGCAGAGCGGAATGCTGGGAGTAGTGTTATTAACAGCAGAAGAATCAGAAAGATAAATTCATGGACAAAGTAGCCTGTCAATAAAGCGAAAAGAAAATTAAGAATTTATTTTTCTTTCTTTCACGCCCTTGTAATTCAAAGTGAAACATTCCCGAGTACATCTGGTCCGAATGAGAGGGACTCACTAGCTGTTTCGATATCCTTATATTTTTTTCCATCGGACCCAACTGTTCAATGTGTTGAATGAGTACCGCTTTCACAAGAACAGCAAAACTGGGCTCAGATTATTTGCTGTCTCTAATCCTTCATTTCCCAGCGACCAGAAAGGTCACGGGACCAACCTCCCTTTATTTTTTCACTTTGGCCGAGAAATATTGGCTCAATCTACCAAATTTTGGGCCTTTTCAACCATGTAACATATGTATTATTACACACAACATGTGTAAGAAGCAAGCTCCGCTCACAGCATCACTAGCAGTCAGAGATGGTTACTGATGGAGTGCACAACTATACGCACTCTTGTTCCACGGGTGCTTTCTCTTGTCTGCCTGAACAATGGCTCGAGTCAAGCCAAGTCTACGCTCTAACTGCGTGAGCAAACCAGCTTCCTGGTCAAGGAGTCACTGAGCCTTTATTGCCTGCTGATATCCTTTCTCTTTCTCTATCAATCGCCGGCAGGGACAAAACAGAGAGAAAGAGAGAGAGAACACACACACACATGTGCTCGCTCACTCACTTACGTGCACACACACGCATGCACGCACGAAGAAAGAGAGGAGAGACAGAATTCGTGTGATTCCTCCACAGTAAAGGGACTATTTGGCTTTCCAGCCGTTTCAATTGAACACTCGATCCAAAACCACCTCAAGAGTACTGAACCGTCTCTCACACTTATGTTGAATATTAGTCTTCATGAAGGGTTCAGTGTTAGTATTCATGCACAGGTAGTTCAAAAGGACAGACTGTTTTGTAACTACGGTAAATGGACCGTTCTAGAAATTGAAAGGGAAACACTGGGTGGAAAATTCGTTGTTCTTTGTTGGTTTTTTTATTTTTCTTGGAAAAGTTTTTCGTCTTAATTATAACCTCCTATTATTTCTACTTTATAATCTGGGTTTCTTTTTGATTATTCGAAGAATTTGTAGAGGGCTGTGATCTAAGAACAAGTCAGTATTAGTAGGCCGCCACCTTCATCATGGGTAAGTAGATAGGCGAGTGGTTAGAGCGCTGGCGCGCCGGTTCAATCCCAATGTAGCGTTGCAAACGTCCCCCCCCGGTCTGGCGGGAAGGAATACCTGACTCCAAGGAGAGGTGATGGGCACCACCCTCACGTAAAGCTGGCCCCGAGAAAAGTAAGGTCTCTAACACCTCACTCCCTAACGAGCTGAAAAAGGTCAGGCGACAACCTAACTTCAACTAGTGGATGAAAAACAAACCTTGGATTATCTATCTATCAGTGACGACACATTGGTGGCAGGGAAATGCTAGGCCAGAAAAACGGTAGACCACGGAAAGGCAAGGCCGGGCAAAATGTAGACCACAGAGAGGCGAGCTAAGGATGGACTCAGCCACAGATATGTCACGGTAAAGGTGACTGTCAGGGAACACTAGTCAAGAGACGTTTCTAGTAGTCTAGCAGGTTCCGTTTTCCAGAAGCCACAGCGAGACATCTCATCGTGATAAACCCCCACATAGAAGATAAACCATCTGTCGTGACCGCCTCTCTACGTCAGGCATCCGTGACAGCATCCCGAATAAAGTAACATGTGTAATCTCTCTCTCTCTCTCTCTGAGAAGTCGTGATATTTGTAATATGTAATGATGACATCCTTCGTCTACAGAATTGATGTATTCAAAGATGTAGAAGAAGTGGAGTGGATTTTACGGATCACCGACCCGTACGTGCGTATCTACCTGTAGCATCACCATGAAGCGCGTCTTCTCCCTATACTTCCTTTACATTGAAGTCTTGCATCGTCTTCATGTTGCTTGAAGTTCAGACTCAGTTCTTCTGTTGCAGCCCGTGTCAGGCTCAAACTCATCGTTTCGCTGCCCGCGTTTTACGCGCGATCTCTGTACGGAGCTCACAATACAAGGTAAACAGGATTTTTTTAAGGGAAAAATTCTCCGATTTGTGTGCTTTGCCAAACAGGTTTATGCTGCAAAAGAAGGAACAACCAAACAACCAAAGGAACAAATAAATTCTGAGAAAATGCGAGAAATGTATAAAGGATTCCTTATGCTTGATGTGATAAATGAAAAGTGGAACGAGCGAGAGAACTAAATGATGGTAAAATATGAAGAAGCATTCTTCCTGCTTAAACTGTCTTTGAACATCTGGAACAGGGGAAATGAGTGGGGGGGGAGGTGTGTTTCGGAGACAGCAGAAAACGAGTTCTAGCAAATGAAATAGAATAATCGGGTTGGTCCTTGAGAGAAAAAGAATTGATCCGCATTTCCAAAAGAAACAATATTTCTCTGGCTGATAGAAGATGTGCGATGCCGTGCGTTCTAATCACACACGCGATGGGCGAATCAGAGCCAAGCCTGGAAATAGGATGTTCTTATGCTGTTTAACTGAGCATTTGATTTTAAAAAATGCCTTAAAACCGGGGGAAGGAGAATGGAGTTTTTAAATTTTTTAATAAATTAATCTTCATCCTGCTCAAAACGGCTCGCTTTACCAGTATGTTCAGGCTCTGACTTCCGGAACCGCCAGTAGGTAACAGTTCCGAAGCATTAAGGAAATTTTGTTGCAGTCCCGGGATAGTAGTTAGTGCTGGTCTACTGTTCCCACCCACAAGCAAGAGCCAGAAGCTTGTTCGTATGATCGTGAAATGCGAAAGGACTGCACGAGGTGCGTGTGCGAGGATGGGAGTTGCTAGGGGAGACGGAAGAGTTGTTTGTGCATGGGCGGTGTTTGTCCCCCCACCCCACCCCTTTCCTGTTCCTGGGTACAAGAGCGAGTTCAGTGTTTTGAATCTTTCACGTCATCACGTCTCACCAGACATTACTGATATCTTAGATATGAAAATTAAAATCAATAATATTTCAAGACTTACAACTATTTTAGTACCACAACACAATGATGTGTGTGTTCTATGTTTTGTGTGTGTGTGTGTGTGTGTGTGTGTGCGCGCGCGCGCGCATGTGCGTGTATGTAAAGCGTTTTGAGTTGGTTGGTTGGTTGGTTGGTTGGCTGGTTGGTTGGTTGGTTGGTTCAAAGGAGAACGTTATGTCGGCCAAAAGTTCGTAGAGTAAGATGTTTATTCGGATAATAAAGTGAACACGTGTTACACAATTGTCTTGTCTAAGCTCTCGGTAGACCACGCTGCACACGCCTGGAAATTTTATGCGTCTTCGCGCCGCTGACAACGGTGCGGCTCCTGGCTGCTGTTACTGCTGCTGCCAGCTTTTGCTTGTTTCGTGTTACGGGACATTGTTCTTCTTCTCTCCCCACCCCTTCTGGAATTTTAAGGCATTTTCGCGATGGTGAAAACTGTTGATGTCCCCGCCTTACGGGAAATGGTGTTCTTCTCACGTTAAAGAAAATTCTGCGCCACTGACAATTTTACGTCGTTCTCGAGCCACTAACAATTTTACGTCCTTCCGCGCTGCTGAAAACTTTACGTCTTCTCGGGCGGCTGACAATTCTACGTCTTCTGGTGCTGGTGGATTACTGTATTCAGTACGTTGTCTTCCGCGGCCATGAAAGAGAACTGAAGCTGTGTTAGTGTTCCCCTAATCCTCTATTCTAATTAACACTCTCTGGTATGAAAAGTAAATTAAAACTTCAGCTACGTTGTAAAGTTGAGATGTAGAAGATAAAATCCCAGTGACTGCAATTTTCTCTGAGAACTATGCTTTTAAGTGAAGACCAGATTATTCAATGGCAATGCATAGAGGAGTCTGACGAGATTTAGTTTATGCCATCATAATATCGGCTGGACCCAACTACAAAAGCAAGCAATTACTCGTTTCCTGAGAAACATTAAAAAAATCAAGTTATTATAAATAACGCAAAATAGAAAAGAACAACTAAGCGAGTAAGGAATAAACACTTGCCAGTGATCACATTAAATCAGAAATATGGAATACGCTTTCTTTGCTATTAACTCAAACTCATTTAATACTGTCTCAACCACTTAAAACCAGTAATAGTCTTCTTCTTTTCCATATCCTCTTTTCTCTCTCTCTTACACATACTCACGATCACACACACATACGCACACGCACATATATATATATATGTATACGCGCGCGCACACACACACACACGCACACAATTACACACACACACACACACACACACACACACACACACAGAATCAGTAAAAATGAAACACGAAACAAAAGAACAATCGTATCACAGCGCCAAATGTTCTAGCCATCAGACCGAAGTCTGGCAGAAGTCTCAGAAACAATAAAAGCAGATCGTGGTCACCCTCGAAACACAGTCCAGCTTCGATGGTGTTAACTTTGCGCAGGAGTCGACTTGCTGGGCTGGGCGGGCCCCTGCCGACGAGCTCAGCCAGTCAGCGCGCAGACTGCCACATCCATTCCAGTCGCTCTCTGGTTGTTGGGGGTGGGGTGTGTGGAAGGGGAGGTGAAGGGGAACCGAAGCTTTCAGCTAGAAGGGAGGGGCGGTGGCACGAGGGGACGGGACGATAAAGGAATGTGGTGCAAGCCTCGTTTCTAGTCCTGACGTGGCGGTGGTGGTAGTGGTCGCTGGTAATCGGTGAGGAAGGGGGGTTGCCGATACCGGGGGAAAGAGGAGGGGGGGATAGTGAGGGCAGCCAGAGAACTATCGACCAGCGTAGAGTCCTGTGATGTAGGGTTAAACAGTGCAAGAACATACAGCAAGTTTACCGCCCTTGCACTTCTCCTTGCCTCTCACGTCGCGGACGCAATTGTGGTCGAAGTACGTCGAGGTGTTCAAAAATCTCTGAAAATCTACCTAACAGCACATTCCTGACACTTCGTCTTCGACACCAGCATGCTCCTGGCAATAGCAGAAATTCGGATGTTACCCATTCTAACTTTACTTCTTGAAACATTTTGAACAAAGTCACGAACACATTGCTGCGAGTCAATGACTTGTAACAAAAGTTCCGGCTACTTGACGGCCAAATTTGCTATTTGATATTGTTTGTTTGGCTGGTTGTTTGTTTATTTAATAAAGCTAATCATATCTGAAATCTTTGGACATTGTGCTTTAAAAACGAACACATCTCTTTGATTACTCAGTTAGAAGAAAGAAAGAAAGAAAGAAAGAGACAGACAGACAGACAGACAAGAAGAACAAAACGAGGAAAAAAGAAAACAAACTGACTCGAAAAATTCCAGAAGCTTTGTTAATGGCGATGCGTGAAGTAAACACCAATTATTGTGTGACAGAGTGTCCTTTTCGGTGTGGACCTTGCTGGCTAGTTAATTTCTCTTCCCTCTCTGAAATGACCATTTTTTTTTAACCTTCAAGAAATACAGTCCTTTCTGTGATTGTCCACCGACTTTTTTTTGTAATACTAATAATGATGCTTTTATATCAGAACATCATACCCATTATGCAAGTGTGCTCACTGAGCATAAAAGCATACTTGCTCTGAATAAGGAAGAGAATGAAAATTAAGGTTGTGAGGAAAAAATTGTATGTTAATTAGCAGAAAATCAACATTATGTAAAACTGTCGGATAAATTGGACGTTCTCTTGCGACACAATGTACAGAATTATACAAAGAAAAGGAGGCTAGAAAAAATGTGCATTGTTTAAATTTGTGTCGGTGATCATCGGACCACTTCCTGACTAATTACTTGAGGTCTCTTAAAGTGGAATGATTATCTTATACACGGGGGGAAAACCGTTGCAATAATATTCGGGTTTCAGGAGAGAGGTTTAGGTTTAGTACTGACGTGACTCAGTCTAATAAGACACGCTGAACGCCAGAATACATAAAAGCCATTGACAAGGATTTTGTTGTGAAGAATATCTTAGTTATATAATGACAGAACAATGTAAATGTTCATCAATAAACGAAGAAATGTGTCCATAGTATCTCAGTCAAGGGTCTTGATGACGTCGCTGGCTTTATGAACTCGTGGCTGACATCGGGGTTACGTGTGTGACACCTTTGTATCCACAGTCCTACACACAGCTGATGATGATGACGACTATAGTGCGCAGGTATCCATTCAGAGCCTATTTCTAACAGTTAGCAAACTTTCGGCGGTGTGCGTGCGTAATGTGTACGTGCTTGCATGTGTGTGTGTGTGTGTGTGTGTGTGCGACAGACAGACAGACAGACAGACAGACAGACACAGATCGTTTTGGCACTTTGCATCATGAACGAAAAAAAAAAAGCTAAAGGGGAGTAATGTAAGTCTTCTAATATGAGCGCTAGAGAGAAATTATGTCCCATGTCTGCATGGCTTCAATTAGTCTGCCTAGTAAATTGTGTAAGTCATGATATTTATCTGTTTTTATACTTTACTTGTTAAATTTTCCTGTAATTTTTGCTCGTTTTTGCTTCGGACTGATAATAGCATGATACTGATCATATAATGAAAGAGCGAGACATTTGGTCATTAATTTAGACTTTGAAAACATTCTTCATCACGTAAATATTTTTAAATCTTTACTTTTAAGCTTATGATTTTTGTAATAAAAATAATTTAATAAAACAATTACTTGTTTTTAATAAATATATATATAAAACTAAACCACTCGCTAAAACGTTGACAGGAATAGAACATGGGAGGAAACAAGTTCAGTTCATTGCTCCAAACGTAAAGTCGAGTTATTTCTCTTGGATTACATCTCTCAAGCCACGAGTAAAATTTCTTTTGTCGATGGATGTCAAAGAAATGAAGTAGCACTCATAAATATTGATGAAATTTTGGGCTATCCTCAACTATCTGTAATCCTCTTTATTATATATCTCTCCCCCTCTATTTCAGAGGGTGGGGGACACGAACTCGCCATAAATAGACACGGTTTTGTGGTACGGGAAAAGGTAATTGATTTTCTTCTAATTACTTTTGTTTCATCAAAGTCAATATGTTTACATGTTTGAGCTCACCTCACCGTGCAAAATACAGTGGCGGCATTTTTGTGGGGGTATTAAGCAAAGTCCAATTCAGGAACCCTAACCCTAACCCCTAACCCTAACTCCTTTTATCTCCCTTATCTCGCTCTTTTTCTGATGTTGATTTAACCACACAATAGCCGATGGCTGCATACTAACCTTTTCTTTTTCTTTTTTTAGGGAGAGAAAGATTTTCAGGTTCTTTCCTCTCTAATTCTGGTAAAAGGTCGAAAAGTGTTATTTATAATGCACATTCTTTCTCTTTGACGTTTTCTCGCTGCCAAGCAGTTTATATATGGCGCAAAATGAGAGGTTTCAAGTCAAATGCAATGCTTTCAGAAAAAAAAATCACAAAAACCATTTGATTTATCAATCATAGAAGTTTATTTTAAACTTTAGCTGAGCCTTGTGTCTTGTGTAAAATGAGTCCCCTCGCGGGAATATCCTTTTTATTGGCTGGAGCGACGCTGCAGAGACACCTATCAGCAATACATAGCCAGCTGGCTGACGAGACACTCGTTGTAGCAGCAGTCACAGACTATGCCTGGTCGTAGTTGTCTCTTAACGTCAGGATCGTACTCGCCCAACTCCTTGTCTGAGGTGCGTTTTCCTGGTTCTCCTGCCGACAAAGAGAAGACGAGGCGGGGAGGGTGAAGGGATGCCACATGAGACCTTAGTTCGAGAAGGGGGCAATTGTTTGTCTGGCATTATCTAAGCTTTATGTGACTGACTGATCAGTAGCTTAGGTGATTACTAGAATAATGACTTGTTGATTAATTCACACAACAAGCCAGGTATCAATTTTACTCTTACGCCTAAACTGAAAAACAGCAAAACCAAAATGAAAGAGATAAACCAGAGAAAGACGATCTTTCATGGACTCGGAGAAATGAAAATTCGATCTAGAATGGTTTTAAAGAAGGGAAATCCTATGCTGCTGCTATTGTGTGGATGATGATGATGATGATGATGATGATGATGATGATGATGATGATGATGATGATGATGATGATGATGATGATGATGATGATGATGATGATGATTGTGTTAGCCTTGTAATCATTTGGGCACGCTCACCATCTGCTCATAACCCACTATGAACCGGTTTAAACATATGGTGAGCAGGCTCATTTGGCTCGTTTATCCATAATGCTCAACAATTCACCTTCGACGAAGAGGTACAAGCTAGTAAGGCTCGCTAAAGGAAACTGCAGGAGCTGGTCTACAGAGCGCTTGCGGAAACTATCTGGGTAGTCATTCCTGAGCAAGGTGCATAGGATATTGTGAGCCCTCGCCAGGGCATTCCCGCACAGGCCCTCCTGGTGAGGCCTGGCGTCGACTCCACACGGCATGCGTTCCGTCCCTGACGCCTGTCCCAGCATGCACAGCACCAGGGCCACGCACATCGATTCTGTCATGGCCATTCTGCAACAGACGACAGAGCAAAACGTCGGTCGAGCGACCACAGAAGAGTTTCAAATTCGTGGACAAATGTTCACACTTTCCAGTACGCGAGCATTCACCTACAAGCTGCCCAAGCCTGCGATTTGGTTATTAGCTCCTGTCCCTCATGACCACTACATAACAGCAAAATATCTCAGGAATACAACCTGTTGTGGACAGGAAATTATTCTACATCGGTTACAAGAACACCGCAATTTAGGTAGTTATGTGTCAGAAGCAAATCATGGTCATTTAGGGGGAAAGTCAGCAGATATTGCATCGAGGTCCAATCCTCGTGGTCCCTCCCCTAGTTATAATACAGGCTCTAGCGTTCGTGGCACGCTGTCCACAGCCTTTTGAGGACCATCTTGTCGCGGAAAAAGGAGGCCAACCCTACTACACCGCAAGAACCTTTCATGGAGAGGACACAAGAGGATGGACATCTAAGACTATTTACTCTCCTCCCAGGTCTTGCATGTTTTCAAGTGCTCGCTTTTTTCTGGTCTTCGAAGTAGTCTTTTGCATAGCTACAATTAATTTCTAGTCAAAATAGCGTAAAATGAGCGGCGCGCCACGAAAAAGTACCAATATGGCTCCGTCTACGCATATGCTTTCTTCAAACTGTAGTACAGTCGAACTGCTGTCCAGTAAGTGATTCCTTTCATAGAAGAGTAATGATCTTGCTAGCTGTTTGGAAGCGGATACATTTTGCTTAACGACGCAAACCTTCGTTATCTCTAAGCGTTGATTAGTGCTAGCAAAATCACCCACCGCACGTAGACATTTTACTCTGCATCATCCGACAAAAAAAGAAGAAGAAGAAGAAAAAAAAGACCGAGGGGACATTCATATCGCAAACCGGACATGTGGCATACAAAAATGATTTGCAAATCACGAAGATATCGATTTTTCGTACAGAGTTTATGTCTGGAATCATATTTTGAGTAACAAGACAAGTTAAAGAATGAACTGCATGTAGAAACAGTTTTAATACCAGTGATGGAAATATTTTGGTTTAAAAGTGAATCGGATCAGGGGTAGTACCACATTCCGTTTTAAGAACTTGTGTAGAACCAACGCTATAATATGCCGATAACATGAATCTTTATAATAAAGTAAGAATATAATCTAGTAAGAAATTACTGTTACTGTTCACCTTTGCTTAGGAAGTGAGTGTAAGCATATTTTAAACCATATATGTGGCAGTGTTAAATAAACAAATCAAAGCAAGGGCACATAAATCTGATTCTCTCGTAATTGCTTTCCCTGGGAACGGGTTTTAGTCCTTTAGACGATCGAGGATGTAATCTCTCATGCTCGCTGTTTTACCCTGTCACGTGACAGAAGAGCAGGCAGCAGGCAGGAGGGAGAATGACACCGAAGGATGGGGAAGGACGTGTGAGCGAGCCCGTCTTTGTACCACATCATCATCACCACCACCACCACGATGCATGAGAGGCTATTTTTTTATATTTTAAAACCTGCCACTTTCGGAGGGACATATAAACATGAGAAGAGAGTCTGTGAATGTAAGAAAGATCGCTTTGGAACCGTTACGCAATTTGAATGAGGCAGAAGTTAAGGGGAGGTAAATTGAGTCTTTTAATATGAGTGGCTGAAAGAAGTTTTGTCCCAGTATTGTTTGAGTAATGATTACTGCGGGGCCTACATTAGTCTAGTTTTTCTGCTCTTGATTTGTCTTTTTTTAACCTTACCTCGTATTTTTTAAAATTATAACGGCATGATACCTATAATGTAATGCATTTTCAGTGTGGAAACTAAGACGAAAAAAAAAATCCATTAAAAATCCTGCATGTCTTCATGACAACAACACGTTTTTACTAATACAGTAGGATGAGTAGGTTATAGCAATAGAACATGGGAGGTGACTAGTCCCTAACTTTGCTCTGAAAGTAAAATCGAGTTATTGCTCTTAGACTATATTTCGCCACCTAGGACCAAAAAGTCCGTCAACAGACCATTCTGTCGATGCATATTAATTAGAGCCATGATTAAACGTGTTTTCGAGGTATGGGAATACTAAATGGATTTTATTCTAATTACTCCTGCTTAATCAAAGTCAGATGCCTATTCCCTCATGAAACTTCTAAACATTCATCTACTCGGACAAATTAAATGACAATGACCAGCTTTATTAATCCGAATGCAGTTATGACTTGGGAAGTGTACTCAGGAAAAACAAACATAACTGCAAATTACAAGACAAGGGTAAAGCAAGTGTATATAACTGTATACGCCCACACCTACAATTCCTCTATGGTAGAGCAGCTGAACTGCAGCAGCTTTCGACGATGTGCGCCAGAGACTTGATCCGCGCGCGTTAAAAACCTTTCACAGACTTTGCATCATGTAAATCCCATTACATTGCAGGAACAAGGGTGAGTCTAGTCAGGCCCATGCAGTTGTCTGCCATGTGGGCCAAGGACGCAGCATCGCACAGATACAAGACGCGTTGGAGTTCCCGTGCGGGTGACGTGATAAAGGTAGGTGAAGACCTTGCTGGTGATGGAAAGAAGTGTTATACCCCTCCAGTTATTACAGTCTCCAAGATCTCCTTTCTTGGGTAACTTGAAGATGAGCCCTGTCTTCCACGCATCGGGGATCTGTCCTGATTCCCAAACTTGCCAGAAGATTTCAGTCAACATGGGAGCTGTTACATTCACATCTGCTTTCAACATCTCTGCTGTTATTCCATCTGCCCCTGCTGCTTTACCGCTTTTCATTGCCTTGATTGCTGCTGTCACTTCTTCCAGGCTTGGCGGGTCTGTGCAGATGTCAAGGTCTGAATCTGCTGGCTGGATGTCTGCGAGCTGAGGGGGTCTGGTCTGTTTAGAACTGACTCAAAATGTTCCCTCCAGCGCTGTAGTTTTTCTGCCTCTCTCTGGACAACATTTCCGTTCATG
>SMMW01000437.1:0-20137 GCA_004794655.1 Marisa cornuarietis
ACAACAACTAGTGTCAACATCATACACACTGGTCTTGTTTACACAACAACTAGTGTCAACATCATACACACTGGTCTTGTTTACACAACAACTAGTGTCAACATCATACACACTGGTCTTGTTTACACAACAACTAGTGTCAACATCAAAGCGCTTGGGGAGAAATATCAAGAGTGAGAGTGAATAATAAGAAGACAGTCATGTAGACATACAACACAACATACAAACATCATGTCTATAAAATAACAAATGACATGTAGCCTGTAGTTACTCCTGGTCGCTCAATCAAGTATAAAAATATAAGCGAGGCACTGCTCCTATCACGTGACATTGGCAGCCATAGAACATACCATATAGACACAAGTCTCTTTGTTGTTGTGCTTGTAGAGTAGCTCGCTAACTGTCTCTCTGAAAACTGTCATATCTCATGAGCTCGCCAGCCATCGCACAGGAGGCAGCACATATCCAGCGACATAATATTTAACAGATGTTCAAACTGTCACAATCTGTAATGAGACACACATCTAGATATGCTCACATATCATTTTGATTTGTCGCTGTAACAAATTATCGTGCCGACGATGGCCTCGATTGAGGAGACTACACTCTGTCTTTTTGTTTCACATGTGGTTTTGTAACATTCACCATCTTCTTGTCATCTTGCTTTTCGTTGTACCGTTAACTAGCTGCTACATCGCTTGTTCTCTGCCTGTGCCGTCCCCTTCTTACCCACACATCACTTCGCCTGCTAATGGTTGTGTAGCATCTTCCTCGTCTTGGCCATCTTGTTTGCCCTTCTTCCTCTTTTTCACAAATGTGCTCTGAATCGTCACTGAGAATTTCAGCTTTCTTCTCTGCAGACTCAATATTTTTTTTGTTCTCCCGACAATGTACTTCTTCGCTACATTTCTGTGAATTAGATTAAGCATCAGTAAAAACTGTTTCCATGTCCATCTGTCGATATGTTCGTATGCTCGCCTTATTGTAGACTCAATATTTCTACATTTCCGTAGTTTTCTTGTGTAATTAACAGCGCATTGTTCAGCATTATACAGCGTTTTCTTCTAGCAAGGCTCAAATACTGTTATTTATTGTTCCTTGAATAAGCTAACATCTCATTAACAAGCAAATTCAGAAAATTCAGAGCTCTGCTTATCCGGTGCTCAAAGTATCAAACAATTAAACAAACAAACAAACAAACAAGAAAGAGCCAGTGGGTGTCACTTCTCTCCCTTATTTTCTAGACTGGCTGCCCTGTTGTGCCCGCGTTCAGTGCTAGTTGTCTGTACTTTGCTTTAATTACTCTGGATGTGGTTTGCATATTGATAGTGCTTTAACAATGGACTGTGACAAATGATGCAGACAACAGCCTTCAGTGTGGGTGGTCTCAAGTCTCAGTTCTTCAACAACAATTCTGTCAGACATCAGTATTCATTAAGGAACTATTTTGATATCCATCTTCGAGTGATCTTTTCATGACGAAGATTCCATGTTTGACAGACATTTTCTGCGTTTTCCCACGATACCTGTCTTTCTGTTTCGAAAATTGCTAGCAAATACCCGGGGTAGAAATTTCGACCGGCTGCTTTGAAAATTTATATTGATTAACCTACAGTAAAGACAACCATCAGTAATACACCGTTTTAAAGAGTTTTTTACAACATTCGCTTGGTGTAAATTTTAAGATACAAAGGTTTTGTCTTCGAGTATTAAAATCAAATGAAAGATTACGACTGTACGTAGAGACAGACATAAAAAACCAAACAAACATGTTTTATTAGAATATACATTAGAATGTTAGTATTACTTACTATTTTCTTTTCCTTTGCGGTTGTTGAAGTACAATGTAGCGTACAAGGGGGTACAGCAGTTGAGTATTGTTGTGTTCGACACACAGGTGTGCCTTGGTTTGACACTGCCACGCTGGAAGTCACGAGAACTTGAAAGTCTCGGTTTTTACCTTATTTCACGTGCGAGCAGAGCAGAGCTCCATCCGTCCAGGTGGTTAGGGTGTCTGGTTTATCTGTCGCTGTCATGCGAGTTGCATGAGAAAATTGAGGTTTTGATATTTTAAAATTTTATGTGTGGGGCGGGCATAGCTCACCTTGTGGCGATGTAAACAAGGGTGGGTTCATTAGACCCGACATTTAGCAAGTAGGAGAATGCTCGATTTGGACGATGGATATTCCGGCAATCCTGGTGTGTTGCTTGCTGTGTGCTGTCACTGACGGGGGGTGCAGTCTTCATTCAGGCCTACCAGTCGTCATAGTGTATGTCGACGTGAGGCGCTAGAGAAAGCGCTGGTTAGTGACAAGAGTTGTCACCGTACTTACTGGTATTCAAGCCGAGGGCTGTGATTCTACTACCGGAACAGTAAAGAAAGAACATTTGCTGAAATCTGGATACAGGCGTCTGAGAACTTATCTGACGTAAACAGAGGGACTCCGCCGAGAGCGTGGAAGGCTGTGGGATACTACGGGTTTTGACGGCTGGAGCTGGCGTATAGACGGCCTGTGGTTCGGCAAAGACGAGTGAAAGGGTGTCCGCGTATCTCCAAGGTTGGGGAGGAGCATCCGATACAGAGAGGCTGAATGACTTACTTGCGTGGGGCGATATCCTACAGACGATATCTGAAGTTTCCGGAGGTCTACTGACGTGAGGCAGAGGCATGGGCTTCCGATGATCTAACACCAGAAGAACATCCCCAACGAAGTAAGACTTTGATTAAGGTAGAGTGACGCACCAGATGTCCTCCCTGTATAACTCATACGTGAGGAGTTGCTAAAATATTTGTAAAAAGAAATAACTTGAACTTTAAAAGAAAAAGGGTCAAGTGGAGAACTTTGTGTTTGCGCTTCGGGTCCAGAGTGGGAAGAAATTAAGCACGCGTAGGAAGACGGATAGGTTATCCTTACTGAGGAGGTGATAAGGCCGAGGGTGTGCTACCCATTCTGACTCTGTTGTTGGAACCAAGTATTTGTGTGTTGGTGCCGAGGGCACTGTCGCTGAAAGACATTTCTTCATATTTTGTTTGATATATCTATTAGACACTATTGTTTGTCAACAATTGTTCCTTGTGTATGCCTATTTATTGTTTACGTCAGCTTGAGCGGCGTAATAATCAAGAAAGAGAGGGATTTTCAGGCTACGTCTAGCCGTGAGAGTTTAAAGTAATGCTAAATATCATGTTTGACTAACTGCTCGTGTTAACTACTAATGCTTTGCCTTGTATAGAGCAGTACTGAGCATATTTTTTGTGTATTTAAAGTGTGAATTTTGTGGTCAATAAGTATTTGTCTCTTTGAGGGACGTTCTACACCAGAGTGGTCATTTGTTGATTGTGTTGAGTTAACGAATGCGCGTGTCTGCGGATGACTCGTCGTGTGTATGCGGGTGATCCGTGACAGCTTCACTCTATTTCCATGCATGACAATTTTTGTATCTTGGATCCAGAGGTGAGTGTAGCTACACTAGTGTTATATATCTGGCCACACTCAGATCAGGGAAATAGTGAAAAAACTGTACTCATTGAAACTTTTAAATGCATGTAACATACTTTTACAAAAAGTCCGGGAAAGAACTGTTACACTCTTCGTCATATGTATGGATAACAGCGAAAAGTGTTAATCACGGAGATGGGGGGGGGGAGACAGAGAGCCTGCAGACGCAAAAACTGATTAAAGAACATAAACAGTCAGTCAGGTGATTAGGTGGCAGAGCGGAATGCTGGGAGTAGTGTTATTAACAGCAGAAGAATCAGAAAGATAAATTCATGGACAAAGTAGCCTGTCAATAAAGCGAAAAGAAAATTAAGAATTTATTTTTCTTTCTTTCACGCCCTTGTAATTCAAAGTGAAACATTCCCGAGTACATCTGGTCCGAATGAGAGGGACTCACTAGCTGTTTCGATATCCTTATATTTTTTTCCATCGGACCCAACTGTTCAATGTGTTGAATGAGTACCGCTTTCACAAGAACAGCAAAACTGGGCTCAGATTATTTGCTGTCTCTAATCCTTCATTTCCCAGCGACCAGAAAGGTCACGGGACCAACCTCCCTTTATTTTTTCACTTTGGCCGAGAAATATTGGCTCAATCTACCAAATTTTGGGCCTTTTCAACCATGTAACATATGTATTATTACACACAACATGTGTAAGAAGCAAGCTCCGCTCACAGCATCACTAGCAGTCAGAGATGGTTACTGATGGAGTGCACAACTATACGCACTCTTGTTCCACGGGTGCTTTCTCTTGTCTGCCTGAACAATGGCTCGAGTCAAGCCAAGTCTACGCTCTAACTGCGTGAGCAAACCAGCTTCCTGGTCAAGGAGTCACTGAGCCTTTATTGCCTGCTGATATCCTTTCTCTTTCTCTATCAATCGCCGGCAGGGACAAAACAGAGAGAAAGAGAGAGAGAACACACACACACATGTGCTCGCTCACTCACTTACGTGCACACACACGCATGCACGCACGAAGAAAGAGAGGAGAGACAGAATTCGTGTGATTCCTCCACAGTAAAGGGACTATTTGGCTTTCCAGCCGTTTCAATTGAACACTCGATCCAAAACCACCTCAAGAGTACTGAACCGTCTCTCACACTTATGTTGAATATTAGTCTTCATGAAGGGTTCAGTGTTAGTATTCATGCACAGGTAGTTCAAAAGGACAGACTGTTTTGTAACTACGGTAAATGGACCGTTCTAGAAATTGAAAGGGAAACACTGGGTGGAAAATTCGTTGTTCTTTGTTGGTTTTTTTATTTTTCTTGGAAAAGTTTTTCGTCTTAATTATAACCTCCTATTATTTCTACTTTATAATCTGGGTTTCTTTTTGATTATTCGAAGAATTTGTAGAGGGCTGTGATCTAAGAACAAGTCAGTATTAGTAGGCCGCCACCTTCATCATGGGTAAGTAGATAGGCGAGTGGTTAGAGCGCTGGCGCGCCGGTTCAATCCCAATGTAGCGTTGCAAACGTCCCCCCCCGGTCTGGCGGGAAGGAATACCTGACTCCAAGGAGAGGTGATGGGCACCACCCTCACGTAAAGCTGGCCCCGAGAAAAGTAAGGTCTCTAACACCTCACTCCCTAACGAGCTGAAAAAGGTCAGGCGACAACCTAACTTCAACTAGTGGATGAAAAACAAACCTTGGATTATCTATCTATCAGTGACGACACATTGGTGGCAGGGAAACGCTAGGCCAGAAAAACGGTAGACCACGGAAAGGCAAGGCCGGGCAAAATGTAGACCACAGAGAGGCGAGCTAAGGATGGACTCAGCCACAGATATGTCACGGTAAAGGTGACTGTCAGGGAACACTAGTCAAGAGACGTTTCTAGTAGTCTAGCAGGTTCCGTTTTCCAGAAGCCACAGCGAGACATCTCATCGTGATAAACCCCCACATAGAAGATAAACCATCTGTCGTGACCGCCTCTCTACGTCAGGCATCCGTGACAGCATCCCGAATAAAGTAACATGTGTAATCTCTCTCTCTCTCTCTCTGAGAAGTCGTGATATTTGTAATATGTAATGATGACATCCTTCGTCTACAGAATTGATGTATTCAAAGATGTAGAAGAAGTGGAGTGGATTTTACGGATCACCGACCCGTACGTGCGTATCTACCTGTAGCATCACCATGAAGCGCGTCTTCTCCCTATACTTCCTTTACATTGAAGTCTTGCATCGTCTTCATGTTGCTTGAAGTTCAGACTCAGTTCTTCTGTTGCAGCCCGTGTCAGGCTCAAACTCATCGTTTCGCTGCCCGCGTTTTACGCGCGATCTCTGTACGGAGCTCACAATACAAGGTAAACAGGATTTTTTTAAGGGAAAAATTCTCCGATTTGTGTGCTTTGCCAAACAGGTTTATGCTGCAAAAGAAGGAACAACCAAACAACCAAAGGAACAAATAAATTCTGAGAAAATGCGAGAAATGTATAAAGGATTCCTTATGCTTGATGTGATAAATGAAAAGTGGAACGAGCGAGAGAACTAAATGATGGTAAAATATGAAGAAGCATTCTTCCTGCTTAAACTGTCTTTGAACATCTGGAACAGGGGAAATGAGTGGGGGGGGAGGTGTGTTTCGGAGACAGCAGAAAACGAGTTCTAGCAAATGAAATAGAATAATCGGGTTGGTCCTTGAGAGAAAAAGAATTGATCCGCATTTCCAAAAGAAACAATATTTCTCTGGCTGATAGAAGATGTGCGATGCCGTGCGTTCTAATCACACACGCGATGGGCGAATCAGAGCCAAGCCTGGAAATAGGATGTTCTTATGCTGTTTAACTGAGCATTTGATTTTAAAAAATGCCTTAAAACCGGGGGAAGGAGAATGGAGTTTTTAAATTTTTTAATAAATTAATCTTCATCCTGCTCAAAACGGCTCGCTTTACCAGTATGTTCAGGCTCTGACTTCCGGAACCGCCAGTAGGTAACAGTTCCGAAGCATTAAGGAAATTTTGTTGCAGTCCCGGGATAGTAGTTAGTGCTGGTCTACTGTTCCCACCCACAAGCAAGAGCCAGAAGCTTGTTCGTATGATCGTGAAATGCGAAAGGACTGCACGAGGTGCGTGTGCGAGGATGGGAGTTGCTAGGGGAGACGGAAGAGTTGTTTGTGCATGGGCGGTGTTTGTCCCCCCACCCCACCCCTTTCCTGTTCCTGGGTACAAGAGCGAGTTCAGTGTTTTGAATCTTTCACGTCATCACGTCTCACCAGACATTACTGATATCTTAGATATGAAAATTAAAATCAATAATATTTCAAGACTTACAACTATTTTAGTACCACAACACAATGATGTGTGTGTTCTATGTTTTGTGTGTGTGTGTGTGTGTGTGTGTGTGCGCGCGCGCGCGCATGTGCGTGTATGTAAAGCGTTTTGAGTTGGTTGGTTGGTTGGTTGGTTGGCTGGTTGGTTGGTTGGTTGGTTCAAAGGAGAACGTTATGTCGGCCAAAAGTTCGTAGAGTAAGATGTTTATTCGGATAATAAAGTGAACACGTGTTACACAATTGTCTTGTCTAAGCTCTCGGTAGACCACGCTGCACACGCCTGGAAATTTTATGCGTCTTCGCGCCGCTGACAACGGTGCGGCTCCTGGCTGCTGTTACTGCTGCTGCCAGCTTTTGCTTGTTTCGTGTTACGGGACATTGTTCTTCTTCTCTCCCCACCCCTTCTGGAATTTTAAGGCATTTTCGCGATGGTGAAAACTGTTGATGTCCCCGCCTTACGGGAAATGGTGTTCTTCTCACGTTAAAGAAAATTCTGCGCCACTGACAATTTTACGTCGTTCTCGAGCCACTAACAATTTTACGTCCTTCCGCGCTGCTGAAAACTTTACGTCTTCTCGGGCGGCTGACAATTCTACGTCTTCTGGTGCTGGTGGATTACTGTATTCAGTACGTTGTCTTCCGCGGCCATGAAAGAGAACTGAAGCTGTGTTAGTGTTCCCCTAATCCTCTATTCTAATTAACACTCTCTGGTATGAAAAGTAAATTAAAACTTCAGCTACGTTGTAAAGTTGAGATGTAGAAGATAAAATCCCAGTGACTGCAATTTTCTCTGAGAACTATGCTTTTAAGTGAAGACCAGATTATTCAATGGCAATGCATAGAGGAGTCTGACGAGATTTAGTTTATGCCATCATAATATCGGCTGGACCCAACTACAAAAGCAAGCAATTACTCGTTTCCTGAGAAACATTAAAAAAATCAAGTTATTATAAATAACGCAAAATAGAAAAGAACAACTAAGCGAGTAAGGAATAAACACTTGCCAGTGATCACATTAAATCAGAAATATGGAATACGCTTTCTTTGCTATTAACTCAAACTCATTTAATACTGTCTCAACCACTTAAAACCAGTAATAGTCTTCTTCTTTTCCATATCCTCTTTTCTCTCTCTCTTACACATACTCACGATCACACACACATACGCACACGCACATATATATATATATGTATACGCGCGCGCACACACACACACACGCACACAATTACACACACACACACACACACACACACACACACACACAGAATCAGTAAAAATGAAACACGAAACAAAAGAACAATCGTATCACAGCGCCAAATGTTCTAGCCATCAGACCGAAGTCTGGCAGAAGTCTCAGAAACAATAAAAGCAGATCGTGGTCACCCTCGAAACACAGTCCAGCTTCGATGGTGTTAACTTTGCGCAGGAGTCGACTTGCTGGGCTGGGCGGGCCCCTGCCGACGAGCTCAGCCAGTCAGCGCGCAGACTGCCACATCCATTCCAGTCGCTCTCTGGTTGTTGGGGGTGGGGTGTGTGGAAGGGGAGGTGAAGGGGAACCGAAGCTTTCAGCTAGAAGGGAGGGGCGGTGGCACGAGGGGACGGGACGATAAAGGAATGTGGTGCAAGCCTCGTTTCTAGTCCTGACGTGGCGGTGGTGGTAGTGGTCGCTGGTAATCGGTGAGGAAGGGGGGTTGCCGATACCGGGGGAAAGAGGAGGGGGGGATAGTGAGGGCAGCCAGAGAACTATCGACCAGCGTAGAGTCCTGTGATGTAGGGTTAAACAGTGCAAGAACATACAGCAAGTTTACCGCCCTTGCACTTCTCCTTGCCTCTCACGTCGCGGACGCAATTGTGGTCGAAGTACGTCGAGGTGTTCAAAAATCTCTGAAAATCTACCTAACAGCACATTCCTGACACTTCGTCTTCGACACCAGCATGCTCCTGGCAATAGCAGAAATTCGGATGTTACCCATTCTAACTTTACTTCTTGAAACATTTTGAACAAAGTCACGAACACATTGCTGCGAGTCAATGACTTGTAACAAAAGTTCCGGCTACTTGACGGCCAAATTTGCTATTTGATATTGTTTGTTTGGCTGGTTGTTTGTTTATTTAATAAAGCTAATCATATCTGAAATCTTTGGACATTGTGCTTTAAAAACGAACACATCTCTTTGATTACTCAGTTAGAAGAAAGAAAGAAAGAAAGAAAGAGACAGACAGACAGACAGACAAGAAGAACAAAACGAGGAAAAAAGAAAACAAACTGACTCGAAAAATTCCAGAAGCTTTGTTAATGGCGATGCGTGAAGTAAACACCAATTATTGTGTGACAGAGTGTCCTTTTCGGTGTGGACCTTGCTGGCTAGTTAATTTCTCTTCCCTCTCTGAAATGACCATTTTTTTTTAACCTTCAAGAAATACAGTCCTTTCTGTGATTGTCCACCGACTTTTTTTTGTAATACTAATAATGATGCTTTTATATCAGAACATCATACCCATTATGCAAGTGTGCTCACTGAGCATAAAAGCATACTTGCTCTGAATAAGGAAGAGAATGAAAATTAAGGTTGTGAGGAAAAAATTGTATGTTAATTAGCAGAAAATCAACATTATGTAAAACTGTCGGATGAATTGGACGTTCTCTTGCGACACAATGTACAGAATTATACAAAGAAAAGGAGGCTAGAAAAAATGTGCATTGTTTAAATTTGTGTCGGTGATCATCGGACCACTTCCTGACTAATTACTTGAGGTCTCTTAAAGTGGAATGATTATCTTATACACGGGGGGGGGGGGACACCGTTACAATAATATTCGGGTTTTAGGAGAGAGGTTTAGGTTTAGTACTGACGTGACTCAGTCTAATAAGACACGCTGAACGCCAGAATACATAAAAGCCATGGACAAGGATTTTGTTGTGAAGAATATCTTAGTTATATAATGACAGAACAATGTAAATGTTCATCAATACACGAAGAAATGTGTCCATAGTATCTCAGTCAAGGGTCTTGATGACGTCGCTGGCTTTATGAACTCGTGGCTGACATCGGGGTTACGTGTGTGACACCTTTGTATCCACAGTCCTACACACAGCTGATGATGATGACGACTATAGTGCGCAGGTATCCATTCAGAGCCTATTTCTAACAGTTAGCAAACTTTCGGCGGTGTGCGTGCGTAATGTGTACGTGCTTGCATGTGTGTGTGTGTGTGTGTGTGTGTGTGTGCGACAGACAGACAGACAGACAGACAGACAGACAGACAGACACAGATCGTTTTGGCACTTTGCATCATGAACGAAAAAAAAAAAGCTAAAGGGGAGTAATGTAAGTCTTCTAATATGAGCGCTAGAGAGAAATTATGTCCCATGTCTGCATGGCTTCAATTAGTCTGCCTAGTAAATTGTGTAAGTCATGATATTTATCTGTTTTTATACTTTACTTGTTAAATTTTCCTGTAATTTTTGCTCGTTTTTGCTTCGGACTGATAATAGCATGATACTGATCATATAATGAAAGAGCGAGACATTTGGTCATTAATTTAGACTTTGAAAACATTCTTCATCACGTAAATATTTTTAAATCATTACTTTTAAGCTTATGATTTTTGTAATAAAAATAATTTAATAAAACAATTACTTGTTTTTAATAAATATATATATATAAAACTAAACCACTCGCTAAAACGTTGACAGGAATAGAACATGGGAGGAAACAAGTTCAGTTCATTGCTCCAAACGTAAAGTCGAGTTATTTCTCTTGGATTACATCTCTCAAGCCACGAGTAAAATTTCTTTTGTCGATGGATGTCAAAGAAATGAAGTAGCACTCATAAATATTGATGAAATTTTGGGCTATCCTCAACTATCTGTAATCCTCTTTATTATATATCTCTCCCCCTCTATTTCAGAGGGTGGGGGACACGAACTCGCCATAAATAGACACGGTTTTGTGGTACGGGAAAAGGTAATTGATTTTCTTCTAATTACTTTTGTTTCATCAAAGTCAATATGTTTACATGTTTGAGCTCACCTCACCGTGCAAAATACAGTGGCGGCATTTTTGTGGGGGTATTAAGCAAAGTCCAATTCAGGAACCCTAACCCTAACCCCTAACCCTAACTCCTTTTATCTCCCTTATCTCGCTCTTTTTCTGATGTTGATTTAACCACACAATAGCCGATGGCTGCATACTAACCTTTTCTTTTTCTTTTTTTAGGGAGAGAAAGATTTTCAGGTTCTTTCCTCTCTAATTCTGGTAAAAGGTCGAAAAGTGTTATTTATAATGCACATTCTTTCTCTTTGACGTTTTCTCGCTGCCAAGCAGTTTATATATGGCGCAAAATGAGAGGTTTCAAGTCAAATGCAATGCTTTCAGAAAAAAAAATCACAAAAACCATTTGATTTATCAATCATAGAAGTTTATTTTAAACTTTAGCTGAGCCTTGTGTCTTGTGTAAAATGAGTCCCCTCGCGGGAATATCCTTTTTATTGGCTGGAGCGACGCTGCAGAGACACCTATCAGCAATACATAGCCAGCTGGCTGACGAGACACTCGTTGTAGCAGCAGTCACAGACTATGCCTGGTCGTAGTTGTCTCTTAACGTCAGGATCGTACTCGCCCAACTCCTTGTCTGAGGTGCGTTTTCCTGGTTCTCCTGCCGACAAAGAGAAGACGAGGCCGGGAGGGTGAAGGGATGCCACATGAGACCTTAGTTCGAGAAGGGGGCAATTGTTTGTCTGGCATTATCTAAGCTTTATGTGACTGACTGATCAGTAGCTTAGGTGATTACTAGAATAATGACTTGTTGATTAATTCACACAACAAGCCAGGTATCAATTTTACTCTTACGCCTAAACTGAAAAACAGCAAAACCAAAATGAAAGAGATAAACCAGAGAAAGACGATCTTTCATGGACTCGGAGAAATGAAAATTCGATCTAGAATGGTTTTAAAGAAGGGAAATCCTATGCTGCTGCTATTGTGTGGATGATGATGATGATGATGATGATGATGATGATGATGATGATGATGATGATGATGATGATGATGATGATGATGATGATGATGATGATGATGATTGTGTTAGCCTTGTAATCATTTGGGCACGCTCACCATCTGCTCATAACCCACTATGAACCGGTTTAAACATATGGTGAGCAGGCTCATTTGGCTCGTTTATCCATAATGCTCAACAATTCACCTTCGACGAAGAGGTACAAGCTAGTAAGGCTCGCTAAAGGAAACTGCAGGAGCTGGTCTACAGAGCGCTTGCGGAAACTATCTGGGTAGTCATTCCTGAGCAAGGTGCATAGGATATTGTGAGCCCTCGCCAGGGCATTCCCGCACAGGCCCTCCTGGTGAGGCCTGGCGTCGACTCCACACGGCATGCGTTCCGTCCCTGACGCCTGTCCCAGCATGCACAGCACCAGGGCCACGCACATCGATTCTGTCATGGCCATTCTGCAACAGACGACAGAGCAAAACGTCGGTCGAGCGACCACAGAAGAGTTTCAAATTCGTGGACAAATGTTCACACTTTCCAGTACGCGAGCATTCACCTACAAGCTGCCCAAGCCTGCGATTTGGTTATTAGCTCCTGTCCCTCATGACCACTACATAACAGCAAAATATCTCAGGAATACAACCTGTTGTGGACAGGAAATTATTCTACATCGGTTACAAGAACACCGCAATTTAGGTAGTTATGTGTCAGAAGCAAATCATGGTCATTTAGGGGGAAAGTCAGCAGATATTGCATCGAGGTCCAATCCTCGTGGTCCCTCCCCTAGTTATAATACAGGCTCTAGCGTTCGTGGCACGCTGTCCACAGCCTTTTGAGGACCATCTTGTCGCGGAAAAAGGAGGCCAACCCTACTACACCGCAAGAACCTTTCATGGAGAGGACACAAGAGGATGGACATCTAAGACTATTTACTCTCCTCCCAGGTCTTGCATGTTTTCAAGTGCTCGCTTTTTTCTGGTCTTCGAAGTAGTCTTTTGCATAGCTACAATTAATTTCTAGTCAAAATAGCGTAAAATGAGCGGCGCGCCACGAAAAAGTACCAATATGGCTCCGTCTACGCATATGCTTTCTTCAAACTGTAGTACAGTCGAACTGCTGTCCAGTAAGTGATTCCTTTCATAGAAGAGTAATGATCTTGCTAGCTGTTTGGAAGCGGATACATTTTGCTTAACGACGCAAACCTTCGTTATCTCTAAGCGTTGATTAGTGCTAGCAAAATCACCCACCGCACGTAGACATTTTACTCTGCATCATCCGACAAAAAAAGAAGAAGAAGAAGAAAAAAAAGACCGAGGGGACATTCATATCGCAAACCGGACATGTGGCATACAAAAATGATTTGCAAATCACGAAGATATCGATTTTTCGTACAGAGTTTATGTCTGGAATCATATTTTGAGTAACAAGACAAGTTAAAGAATGAACTGCATGTAGAAACAGTTTTAATACCAGTGATGGAAATATTTTGGTTTAAAAGTGAATCGGATCAGGGGTAGTACCACATTCCGTTTTAAGAACTTGTGTAGAACCAACGCTATAATATGCCGATAACATGAATCTTTATAATAAAGTAAGAATATAATCTAGTAAGAAATTACTGTTACTGTTCACCTTTGCTTAGGAAGTGAGTGTAAGCATATTTTAAACCATATATGTGGCAGTGTTAAATAAACAAATCAAAGCAAGGGCACATAAATCTGATTCTCTCGTAATTGCTTTCCCTGGGAACGGGTTTTAGTCCTTTAGACGATCGAGGATGTAATCTCTCATGCTCGCTGTTTTACCCTGTCACGTGACAGAAGAGCAGGCAGCAGGCAGGAGGGAGAATGACACCGAAGGATGGGGAAGGACGTGTGAGCGAGCCCGTCTTTGTACCACATCATCATCACCACCACCACCACGATGCATGAGAGGCTATTTTTTTATATTTTAAAACCTGCCACTTTCGGAGGGACATATAAACATGAGAAGAGAGTCTGTGAATGTAAGAAAGATCGCTTTGGAACCGTTACGCAATTTGAATGAGGCAGAAGTTAAGGGGAGGTAAATTGAGTCTTTTAATATGAGTGGCTGAAAGAAGTTTTGTCCCAGTATTGTTTGAGTAATGATTACTGCGGGGCCTACATTAGTCTAGTTTTTCTGCTCTTGATTTGTCTTTTTTTAACCTTACCTCGTATTTTTTAAAATTATAACGGCATGATACCTATAATGTAATGCATTTTCAGTGTGGAAACTAAGACGAAAAAAAAAATCCATTAAAAATCCTGCATGTCTTCATGACAACAACACGTTTTTACTAATACAGTAGGATGAGTAGGTTATAGCAATAGAACATGGGAGGTGACTAGTCCCTAACTTTGCTCTGAAAGTAAAATCGAGTTATTGCTCTTAGACTATATTTCGCCACCTAGGACCAAAAAGTCCGTCAACAGACCATTCTGTCGATGCATATTAATTAGAGCCATGATTAAACGTGTTTTCGAGGTATGGGAATACTAAATGGATTTTATTCTAATTACTCCTGCTTAATCAAAGTCAGATGCCTATTCCCTCATGAAACTTCTAAACATTCATCTACTCGGACAAATTAAATGACAATGACCAGCTTTATTAATCCGAATGCAGTTATGACTTGGGAAGTGTACTCAGGAAAAACAAACATAACTGCAAATTACAAGACAAGGGTAAAGCAAGTGTATATAACTGTATACGCCCACACCTACAATTCCTCTATGGTAGAGCAGCTGAACTGCAGCAGCTTTCGACGATGTGCGCCAGAGACTTGATCCGCGCGCGTTAAAAACCTTTCACAGACTTTGCATCATGTAAATCCCATTACATTGCAGGAACAAGGGTGAGTCTAGTCAGGCCCATGCAGTTGTCTGCCATGTGGGCCAAGGACGCAGCATCGCACAGATACAAGACGCGTTGGAGTTCCCGTGCGGGTGACGTGATAAAGGTAGGTGAAGACCTTGCTGGTGATGGAAAGAAGTGTTATACCCCTCCAGTTATTACAGTCTCCAAGATCTCCTTTCTTGGGTAACTTGAAGATGAGCCCTGTCTTCCACGCATCGGGGATCTGTCCTGATTCCCAAACTTGCCAGAAGATTTCAGTCAACATGGGAGCTGTTACATTCACATCTGCTTTCAACATCTCTGCTGTTATTCCATCTGCCCCTGCTGCTTTACCGCTTTTCATTGCCTTGATTGCTGCTGTCACTTCTTCCAGGCTTGGCGGGTCTGTGCAGATGTCAAGGTCTGTATCTGCTGGCTGGATGTCTGCGAGCTGAGGGGGTCTGGTCTGTTTAGAACTGACTCAAAATGTTCCCTCCAGCGCTGTAGTTTTTCTGCCTCTCTCTGGACAACATTTCCGTTCATGTCTTTCACTGGTATCTCACTGTTTTTGAACCTGTTGTTCAGCTGTTTATTGATTTTATACAGTGTCTTCAGGTCATGTTTTCCTGCTGCTTCTTCTGCTTCATCTGCCAGTTTCTCTATGTAGTCCCTTTTGTCGGTTTTGATCATCCTCCTTACCTCTTTGTTTATTTCTGTATATCTTTGTCTGTGTTGTTCTTTCAGACGCTCAGATCTGGTGTTGTTGATTTTCTGCTTGGTTGACTTTCTTTCTTCTATCCTTTTCCATGTCGTTTCTCTGATCCACTGTTCTTTCTTTTTTGGTTGGAAGCCCAGTATTTTCTCTCCTGTTTCCTGTAAGACTCGATTGAAGTCCTCTAAGGTCATCTCCTGATGGTCCCCTAGTGCCAGGAACCTGTTCTTTACTTCCACTACAAAGGCCCGTTTGGTGGCTGGGTCCTTCAGTCTGCCAGAGTCCACTCTCTGCTGACCTGCCTGTTTTCCTCGCGATCGACGTAGCTTCAGAGAAACTGCGGCTATCACAAGAGTGTGGTCACTGGCAACGTCTGCTCCTGTGTAGGCTCTGACATCTTGAAGTGAGCTCCTCCATCTTCGGTTGATGATGACATGGTCTATCTGGTTCTTTGTGATCCCGTCTGGTGATGTCCACGTTGCCTTGTGGATGTCTTTGTGTTGGTAGAGTGTGCCTCCAATCAGTAGATTGTTTTCTTCACAAAAGTCTGCCAGTGTCTCTCCGTTGTCATTGATGGTTCCAATTCCATGCTTGCCCATGATATGCTCCCTGCAGGTGTTGTCACTTCCCACCTTGGCATTGAGATCGCCAGTGATGAGCAACATATGGGCTCGGACGCTCTCCGTGGCTGCCTGGAGCTGATTGTGAAAAGCATCCTTGTCTTCTGCCTCTGAGTCTTCTGTTGGTGCATAGCAAACTAGCACTGTCAGCTTGGTGTACTTTGAATGGAATCTTGCTCTCAGAAGCCTGGGTCCATAAGGCTTCCATTCCACCAGTGTCTTTTCAGTTTTCCTATTGAGGAGTAGTGCTACTCCTTCAGAGTGTTGGTCATCTGATCTTCCTGAGAACAAGATAGTATGCCCTGATGCTAGTCTCCTCTTTCCCGTGCCGGTCCATCTGACCTCGCTGACTCCCAGGATGTCCAAGTTGTACAAACTCCTTGATTAGTTGGGGCAACCTGCCAGTCTGGTACAAGGTCTGGACGTTCCAACACCCTACCCTCAACTTCTGCTGCGGCTTCAGTAAATCCACCATCGGGGCGCCAGCTCTCTCTCGGGTTTGACTGTCGTCCGTCATAAGTCCAGTTACCTGGTGTGTTTCATTACCTTCGCCATCCGTAACGAGGGCTCTAGTGTTGGTTTCTGTAACCTGCTTTTTTATATGGTGGGGTTGTTAGCCCTAACACAACCTAATTTACGTCTAGGTGAGGTGTCCACCTTAGTCGCCTCTTACGACATGCCTGGCTGGACAGCAGGGACCCTATTCTTACAATGCTCGCTAGGCAAGCATACCCCGGGGTCCCACGGGGGAATTCACGTTTCACAAGCAACGATTTTGTTGATTGTCAGCAGAAAGTATAAAACAAAAAATATAACTACATTTAAAAGGTTAGAAACTGAAAAGAGAGAAAGAGGAAAGAGAAAGAAATAAATATGAAACAGAGTTAAATGCTTAATACTTTACGAGGAAAGAAATGGACGACGTAGTTAAGAAGAACTAGAAAGAAGAATGAAATAGGCTAACGGAAGAAAGAAATAAAAATAAATGACAAGCAATAAGGAGTAAAGACAAACTTGTGAAGCTGATTACAAGAGTTTGAAGAGAGTCGCTCACCTGTTGTTCACTTGTCAGTTGAACCTGTGACTCGCTCTCTGACGCGGCTCCGGAGAAAAGACTTGGGTGGCGACTAGTCAGCCAGAAGGCACCTATCGTCTGCCGGGTGTGGCTCGTGGCGGAGGCGACTGCTGTCTCTTCCTCGGGACTGGAGAGTGACCGCAGCACAGACAACTCCAGGTCTTTATACACCGCGCGACAACGCTCGCATCACTGACGTCACGATCTGCCCACAACATGCGGGCTCACAGGCTCCAATTATATAACACACTCCTTCTGTACACGTGGAAAACACAACGAAAGAGGAGGTGAAGGAGAGAAGGAAGCCCAAGGAAAAAGCCAGAGAGAGAAAAATTGGAGAAAATGTGATCCCACTCTTGTTGGTACCAGCTGTCGTTTAAGGGTGGTTCAAAAGGCCAGAGATAGGGAGATAGAGAAAGATGGAGAGATGGTGTTCCCACTTCCCATGGTACCAAATATCGTTGTAGTTGTAGTTGAAAAGAAAAGACAAAGACAGGAGTTAAGATGGTTAACATGTGTGTGTATGTGTGTGTGTGTGTGTGTGTGTGTGTGTGTGTGTGTGATAAGCGCGGTGATGGTAGCCACGTGGTAGAAGCATCCTGATGATAATTTCAGACTGTGGTGGTAGCAGCTGTCTTTACAGTAGTAGTTCAAAGTACGGCTTCGACAGCACGTATGGTTCGTATAACAAATCACACGACTGAGACTTCAGTGACTCACTTGACGATATTATTGAAGAAAATTAGATGTTCTTTTACTTCAACTGACCCACCTTAATATTTGTCTCCTTAACATGTTAATGCTCCTAGAGTTGGCTGTGTTAGCTGGTCATTGTAAAAGTTCACCATGATATCTCCCGTGTCACCTCCATGTAGGAACTAGTAGTTTACTTTGACTACAGTAACTCACCATGTCAGCTCCCTGTAGGAACTAGTAGTTTACTTTGACTACAGTAACTCACCATGTCAGCTCCCTGTAGGAACTAGTTGTATAGTTTGACGACAGTAACTCACCTTGCTAGCTCCCTGTAGGAACTAGGTGTTTAGTTTGACGACAGTAACTCACCATGTCAGCTCCCTGTAGGAACTAGATGTTCAGTTTGACGACAGTAACTCACCATGCTAGCTCCCTGTAGGAACTAATTGTATAGTTTGACGACAGTAACTCACCATATAAGCTCCCTGTAGGAACTAGTAGTTTAGTTTGACGACAGTAACTCATCATGCTAGCTCCCTGTAGGAACTAGTTGCACAGTTTGACTACAGTAACTCACCATGTCAGCTCCCTGTAGGAACTAGTTGTATAGTTTGACTACAGTAACTCACCATGCTGGCTCTCTGTAGGAACTAGAAGTTTAGTTTGACTACAGTTACTCACCTTGCTAGCTCCCTGTAGGAACTAGTTGTATAATTTGACTACAGTAACTTACCTTGGTAGCTCCCTGTAGGAACTAGTTGTTTAGTTTGACGACAGTAACTCACCATGCCAGCTCCCTGTAGGAACTAAAAGTTTAGTTTGACTACAGTAACTCACTATGCTAGATCCCTGCAGGAACTAGTTGTATAGTTTGACTACAGTAACTCACCATGTCAGCTCCCCGTAGGAACTAGTAGTTTAGTTTGACTACAGTATCTCACCATGTCTGCTCCCTGTAGGAACTAGTTTTATAGTTTGACGACAGTAACTCACCATGCCAGCTCCCTGTAGGAACTAAAAGTTTAGTTTGACTACAGTAACTCACCATGCTTGCTCCATGTAGGAACTAGTAGTTTAGTTTGACTACAGTTATTCACCATGCTAGCTCCCTGTAGGAACTAAATGTTTAGTCTGACTACAGTAACTCACCATGTCAGCTCCCTGTAGGAACTAGTGTGGGGTCTGACACCTTTTAGTGATATTGAAAAAGTTTATCTTTTCGCTATGAAAAGGTTGCTGTGCTTAGATATTAAAACTCATAATGCCATGGACAGTTCAAGATTCCCAAACCAAGCTTACAACATTCAGCTCAATCTAGGACTACGAGGGCGAAGGCAATGGAAGATACCCTGCACAACTACATATTTAGACGTGTGGGAACAAAGCGGGGTAGGAGATGCTAGGGCTTTCATCTTGTTGCTCAAACAAAGATTGAAAGACAACTTTATACAAAAATGGACAGACAAAATGCAGTCGAGTAATAGGTTGTTAGCCTACAGAGAGTTTAAAAAGGAATTTAAACCAGAAAGGTATCTTTCAGTAATAACTATAAAAAGTTCAGAAATACTCTAATACGATTTAGACTGGGGATTAGCGAAATAAACACTAATAACAGATATTGTAACACCTGCATCAACACCTGCCCTGATTGCCAAGACGGGAAGATGAAGAACATTTTGTGCTAGAGTGTCAAACCTTTGATGACATCAGGGCCAAGTATCCTGCACCCCTGATAAATGACGGGTACCAGCAGACGACGTTGGCTGTGTTGTTGTCTCGAGGGGAAACTAACGAGATCAGAAATGTAGCGATGTACATCTTGTATGCTTTACACAGACGCAACGAGAAAGTTGGAAACACTTGACAAACAATGTGACCCCATGTGGTTGGACTCACAGGACTGACCAACATGTAAACCACGCTGGGGCCGGTGGCCTAGAATGTGTGTATTTGTGTGTGTGTGTGTGTGTGTGTGTGTGTGTGTGTGTGTGTGTGTGTGTGTGTGTGTGTGTGTGTGTGTGTAATGTACGTAGGTTTACGACAGGATAATAGAAGAGAAAGAGAGAGAGAGAGACGGCTAAGGGAAAATAGTTTCGGGGAGTGTGATGTGCGTGCGTTTGTGTGTTTGACCAATTGAGGATTGTGCGAGCTATGATAGTATAGGGAAGACAGAGTAAGAGAAGGCAAATGAAGAATGGTTGGTATGAGTGTAGATGTTAAGAGGTTGAAAGGATATGAACGTATTAATGCACTTGATATTATTCATGTCTTATATATGTATATCTTCTTTTCGGACGATGATAAAATTGTATCTCGCCCTATTTGAAAAGGTCGTTGACCCATCAAATAAATATTTCTTGTTTTTGTTCTTGTTCTGGCAACACTTGCTGCACTCGCT
>SMMW01000438.1:0-21262 GCA_004794655.1 Marisa cornuarietis
GCTCTGAATCGTCACTGAGAATTTCAGCTTTCTTCTCTGCAGACTCAATATTTTTTTTTGTTCTCCCGACAATGTACTTCTTCGCTACATTTCTGTGAATTAGATTAAGCATCAGTAAAAACTGTTTCCATGTCCATCTGTCGATATGTTCGTATGCTCGCCTTATTGTAGACTCAATATTTCTACATTTCCGTAGTTTTCTTGTGTAATTAACAGCGCATTGTTCAGCATTATACAGCGTTTTCTTCTAGCAAGGCTCAAATACTGTTATTTATTGTTCCTTGAATAAGCTAACATCTCATTAACAAGCAAATTCAGAAAATTCAGAGCTCTGCTTATCCGGTGCTCAAAGTATCAAACAATTAAACAAACAAACAAACAAACAAGAAAGAGCCAGTGGGTGTCACTTCTCTCCCTTATTTTCTAGACTGGCTGCCCTGTTGTGCCCGCGTTCAGTGCTAGTTGTCTGTACTTTGCTTTAATTACTCTGGATGTGGTTTGCATATTGATAGTGCTTTAACAATGGACTGTGACAAATGATGCAGACAACAGCCTTCAGTGTGGGTGGTCTCAAGTCTCAGTTCTTCAACAACAATTCTGTCAGACATCAGTATTCATTAAGGAACTATTTTGATATCCATCTTCGAGTGATCTTTTCATGACGAAGATTCCATGTTTGACAGACATTTTCTGCGTTTTCCCACGATACCTGTCTTTCTGTTTCGAAAATTGCTAGCAAATACCCGGGGTAGAAATTTCGACCGGCTGCTTTGAAAATTTATATTGATTAACCTACAGTAAAGACAACCATCAGTAATACACCGTTTTAAAGAGTTTTTTACAACATTCGCTTGGTGTAAATTTTAAGATACAAAGGTTTTGTCTTCGAGTATTAAAATCAAATGAAAGATTACGACTGTACGTAGAGACAGACATAAAAAACCAAACAAACATGTTTTATTAGAATATACATTAGAATGTTAGTATTACTTACTATTTTCTTTTCCTTTGCGGTTGTTGAAGTACAATGTAGCGTACAAGGGGGTACAGCAGTTGAGTATTGTTGTGTTCGACACACAGGTGTGCCTTGGTTTGACACTGCCACGCTGGAAGTCACGAGAACTTGAAAGTCTCGGTTTTTACCTTATTTCACGTGCGAGCAGAGCAGAGCTCCATCCGTCCAGGTGGTTAGGGTGTCTGGTTTATCTGTCGCTGTCATGCGAGTTGCATGAGAAAATTGAGGTTTTGATATTTTAAAATTTTATGTGTGGGGCGGGCATAGCTCACCTTGTGGCGATGTAAACAAGGGTGGGTTCATTAGACCCGACATTTAGCAAGTAGGAGAATGCTCGATTTGGACGATGGATATTCCGGCAATCCTGGTGTGTTGCTTGCTGTATGCTGTCACTGACGGGGGGTGCAGTCTTCATTCAGGCCTACCAGTCGTCATAGTGTATGTCGACGTGAGGCGCTAGAGAGAGCGCTGGTTAGTGACAAGAGTTGTCACCGTACTTACTGGTATTCAAGCCGAGGGCTGTGATTCTACTACCGGAACAGTAAAGAAAGAACATTTGCTGAAATCTGGATACAGGCGTCTGAGAACTTATCTGACGTAAACAGAGGGACTCCGCCGAGAGCGTGGAAGGCTGTGGGAAACTACGGGTGTTGACGCCTGGAGCTGGCGCATAGACGGCCTGTGGTTCGGCAAAGACGAGTGAAAGGGTGTCCGCGTATCTCCAAGGTTGGGGAGGAGCATCCGATACAGAGAGGCTGAATGACTTACTTGCGTGGGGCGATATCCTACAGACGATATCTGAAGTTTCCGGAGGTCTACTGACGTGAGGCAGAGGCATGGGCTCCCGATGATCTAACACCAGAAGAACATCCCCAACGAAGTAAGACTTTGATTAAGGTAGAGTGACGCACCAGATGTCCTCCCTGTATAACTCATACGTGAGGAGTTGCTAAAATATTTGTAAAAAGAAATAACTTGAACTTTAAAAGAAAAAGGGTCAAGTGGAGAAATTTGTGTTTGCGCTTCGGGTCCAGAGTGGGAAGAAATTAAGCACGCGTAGGAAGACGGATAGGTTATCCTTACTGAGGAGGTGATAAGGCCTAGGGTGTGCTACCCATTCTGACTCTGTTGTTGGAACCAAGTATTTGTGTGTTGGTGCCGAGGGCACTGTCGCTGAAAGACATTTCTTCATATTTTGTTTGATATATCTATTAGACACTATTGTTTGTCAACAATTGCTCCTTGTGTATGCCTATTTATTGTTTACGTCAGCTTGAGCGGCGTAATAATTACAGAAAGGGAGGGATTTTCAGGCTACGTCTAGCCGTGAGAGTTTAAAGTAATGCTAAATATCATGTTTGACTAACTGCTCGTGTTAACTACTGATGCTTTGCCTTGTATAGAGCAGTACTGAGCATATTTTTTGTGTATTTAAAGTGTGAATTTTGTGGTCAATAAGTATTTGTCTCTTTGAGGGACGTTCTACACCAGAGTGGTCATTTGTTGATTGTGTTGAGTTAACGAATGCGCGTGTCTGCGGATGACTCGTCGTGTGTATGCGGGTGATCCGTGACAGCTTCACTCTATTTCCATGCATGACAATTTTTGTATCTTGGATCCAGAGGTGAGTGTAGCTACACTAGTGTTATATATCTGGCCACACTCAGATCAGGGAAATAGTGAAAAAACTGTACTCATTGAAACTTTTAAATGCATGTAACATACTTTTACAAAAAGTCCGGGAAAGAACTGTTACACTCTTCGTCATATGTATGGATAACAGCGAAAAGTGTTAATCACGGAGATGGGGGGGGGGAGACAGAGAGCCTGCAGACGCAAAAACTGATTAAAGAACATAAACAGTCAGTCAGGTGATTAGGTGGCAGAGCGGAATGCTGGGAGTAGTGTTATTAACAGCAGAAGAATCAGAAAGATAAATTCATGGACAAAGTAGCCTGTCAATAAAGCGAAAAGAAAATTAAGAATTTATTTTTCTTTCTTTCACGCCCTTGTAATTCAAAGTGAAACATTCCCGAGTACATCTGGTCCGAATGAGAGGGACTCACTAGCTGTTTCGATATCCTTATATTTTTTTCCATCGGACCCAACTGTTCAATGTGTTGAATGAGTACCGCTTTCACAAGAACAGCAAAACTGGGCTCAGATTATTTGCTGTCTCTAATCCTTCATTTCCCAGCGACCAGAAAGGTCACGGGACCAACCTCCCTTTATTTTTTCACTTTGGCCGAGAAATATTGGCTCAATCTACCAAATTTTGGGCCTTTTCAACCATGTAACATATGTATTATTACACACAACATGTGTAAGAAGCAAGCTCCGCTCACAGCATCACTAGCAGTCAGAGATGGTTACTGATGGAGTGCACAACTATACGCACTCTTGTTCCACGGGTGCTTTCTCTTGTCTGCCTGAACAATGGCTCGAGTCAAGCCAAGTCTACGCTCTAACTGCGTGAGCAAACCAGCTTCCTGGTCAAGGAGTCACTGAGCCTTTATTGCCTGCTGATATCCTTTCTCTTTCTCTATCAATCGCCGGCAGGGACAAAACAGAGAGAAAGAGAGAGAGAACACACACACACATGTGCTCGCTCACTCACTTACGTGCACACACACGCATGCACGCACGAAGAAAGAGAGGAGAGACAGAATTCGTGTGATTCCTCCACAGTAAAGGGACTATTTGGCTTTCCAGCCGTTTCAATTGAACACTCGATCCAAAACCACCTCAAGAGTACTGAACCGTCTCTCACACTTATGTTGAATATTAGTCTTCATGAAGGGTTCAGTGTTAGTATTCATGCACAGGTAGTTCAAAAGGACAGACTGTTTTGTAACTACGGTAAATGGACCGTTCTAGAAATTGAAAGGGAAACACTGGGTGGAAAATTCGTTGTTCTTTGTTGGTTTTTTTATTTTTCTTGGAAAAGTTTTTCGTCTTAATTATAACCTCCTATTATTTCTACTTTATAATCTGGGTTTCTTTTTGATTATTCGAAGAATTTGTAGAGGGCTGTGATCTAAGAACAAGTCAGTATTAGTAGGCCGCCACCTTCATCATGGGTAAGTAGATAGGCGAGTGGTTAGAGCGCTGGCGCGCCGGTTCAATCCCAATGTAGCGTTGCAAACGTCCCCCCCCGGTCTGGCGGGAAGGAATACCTGACTCCAAGGAGAGGTGATGGGCACCACCCTCACGTAAAGCTGGCCCCGAGAAAAGTAAGGTCTCTAACACCTCACTCCCTAACGAGCTGAAAAAGGTCAGGCGACAACCTAACTTCAACTAGTGGATGAAAAACAAACCTTGGATTATCTATCTATCATTGACGACACATTGGTGGCAGGGAAACGCTAGGCCAGAAAAACGGTAGACCACGGAAAGGCAGGACCGGGCAAAATGTAGACCACAGAGAGGCGAGCTAAGGATGGACTCAGCCACAGATATGTCACGGTAAAGGTGACTGTCAGGGAACACTAGTCAAGAGACGTTTCTAGTAGTCTAGCAGGTTCCGTTTTCCAGAAGCCACAGCGAGACATCTCATCGTGATAAACCCCCACATAGAAGATAAACCATCTGTCGTGACCGCCTCTCTACGTCAGGCATCCGTGACAGCATCCCGAATAAAGTAACATGTGTAATCTCTCTCTCTCTCTCTCTCTCTGAGAAGTCGTGATATTTGTAATATGTAATGATGACATCCTTCGTCTACAGAATTGATGTATTCAAAGATGTAGAAGAAGTGGAGTGGATTTTACGGATCACCGACCCGTACGTGCGTATCTACCTGTAGCATCACCATGAAGCGCGTCTTCTCCCTATACTTCCTTTACATTGAAGTCTTGCATCGTCTTCATGTTGCTTGAAGTTCAGACTCAGTTCTTCTGTTGCAGCCCGTGTCAGGCTCAAACTCATCGTTTCGCTGCCCGCGTTTTACGCGCGATCTCTGTACGGAGCTCACAATACAAGGTAAACAGGATTTTTTTTAAGGGAAAAATTCTCCGATTTGTGTGCTTTGCCAAACAGGTTTATGCTGCAAAAGAAGGAACAACCAAACAACCAAAGGAACAAATAAATTCTGAGAAAATGCGAGAAATGTATAAAGGATTCCTTATGCTTGATGTGATAAATGAAAAGTGGAACGAGCGAGAGAACTAAATGATGGTAAAATATGAAGAAGCATTCTTCCTGCTTAAACTGTCTTTGAACATCTGGAACAGGGGAAATGAGTGGGGGGGGGAGGTGTGTTTCGGAGACAGCAGAAAACGAGTTCTAGCAAATGAAATAGAATAATCGGGTTGGTCCTTGAGAGAAAAAGAATTGATCCGCATTTCCAAAAGAAACAATATTTCTCTGGCTGATAGAAGATGTGCGATGCCGTGCGTTCTAATCACACACGCGATGGGCGAATCAGAGCCAAGCCTGGAAATAGGATGTTCTTATGCTGTTTAACTGAGCATTTGATTTTAAAAAATGCCTTAAAACCGGGGGAAGGAGAATGGAGTTTTTAATAAATTAATCTTCATCCTGCTCAAAACGGCTCGCTTTACCAGTATGTTCAGGCTCTGACTTCCGGAACCGCCAGTAGGTAACAGTTCCGAAGCATTAAGGAAATTTTGTTGCAGTCCCGGGATAGTAGTTAGTGCTGGTCTACTGTTCCCACCCACAAGCAAGAGCCAGAAGCTTGTTCGTATGATCGTGAAATGCGAAAGGACTGCACGAGGTGCGTGTGCGAGGATGGGAGTTGCTAGGGGAGACGGAAGAGTTGTTTGTGCATGGGCGGTGTTTGTCCCCCCACCCCACCCCTTTCCTGTTCCTGGGTACAAGAGCGAGTTCAGTGTTTTGAATCTTTCACGTCATCACGTCTCACCAGACATTACTGATATCTTAGATATGAAAATTAAAATCAATAATATTTCAAGACTTACAACTATTTTAGTACCACAACACAATGATGTGTGTGTTCTATGTTTTGTGTGTGTGTGTGTGTGTGTGTGTGTGCGCGCGCGCGCGCATGTGCGTGTATGTAAAGCGTTTTGAGTTGGTTGGTTGGTTGGTTGGTTGGCTGGTTGGTTGGTTGGTTGGTTCAAAGGAGAACGTTATGTCGGCCAAAAGTTCGTAGAGTAAGATGTTTATTCGGATAATAAAGTGAACACGTGTTACACAATTGTCTTGTCTAAGCTCTCGGTAGACCACGCTGCACACGCCTGGAAATTTTATGCGTCTTCGCGCCGCTGACAACGGTGCGGCTCCTGGCTGCTGTTACTGCTGCTGCCAGCTTTTGCTTGTTTCGTGTTACGGGACATTGTTCTTCTTCTCTCCCCACCCCTTCTGGAATTTTAAGGCATTTTCGCGATGGTGAAAACTGTTGATGTCCCCGCCTTACGGGAAATGGTGTTCTTCTCACGTTAAAGAAAATTCTGCGCCACTGACAATTTTACGTCGTTCTCGAGCCACTAACAATTTTACGTCCTTCCGCGCTGCTGAAAACTTTACGTCTTCTCGGGCGGCTGACAATTCTACGTCTTCTGGTGCTGGTGGATTACTGTATTCAGTACGTTGTCTTCCGCGGCCATGAAAGAGAACTGAAGCTGTGTTAGTGTTCCCCTAATCCTCTATTCTAATTAACACTCTCTGGTATGAAAAGTAAATTAAAACTTCAGCTACGTTGTAAAGTTGAGATGTAGAAGATAAAATCCCAGTGACTGCAATTTTCTCTGAGAACTATGCTTTTAAGTGAAGACCAGATTATTCAATGGCAATGCATAGAGGAGTCTGACGAGATTTAGTTTATGCCATCATAATATCGGCTGGACCCAACTACAAAAGCAAGCAATTACTCGTTTCCTGAGAAACATTAAAAAAATCAAGTTATTATAAATAACGCAAAATAGAAAAGAACAACTAAGCGAGTAAGGAATAAACACTTGCCAGTGATCACATTAAATCAGAAATATGGAATACGCTTTCTTTGCTATTAACTCAAACTCATTTAATACTGTCTCAACCACTTAAAACCAGTAATAGTCTTCTTCTTCTTTTCCATATCCTCTTTTCTCTCTCTCTTACACATACTCACGATCACACACACATACGCACACGCACATATATATATATATGTATACGCGCGCGCACACACACACACACGCACACAATTACACACACACACACACACACACACACACACACACACAGAATCAGTAAAAATGAAACACGAAACAAAAGAACAATCGTATCACAGCGCCAAATGTTCTAGCCATCAGACCGAAGTCTGGCAGAAGTCTCAGAAACAATAAAAGCAGATCGTGGTCACCCTCGAAACACAGTCCAGCTTCGATGGTGTTAACTTTGCGCAGGAGTCGACTTGCTGGGCTGGGCGGGCCCCTGCCGACGAGCTCAGCCAGTCAGCGCGCAGACTGCCACATCCATTCCAGTCGCTCTCTGGTTGTTGGGGGGGGGGTGTGTGGAAGGGGAGGTGAAGGGGAACCGAAGCTTTCAGCTAGAAGGGAGGGGCGGTGGCACGAGGGGACGGGACGATAAAGGAATGTGGTGCAAGCCTCGTTTCTAGTCCTGACGTGGCGGTGGTGGTAGTGGTCGCTGGTAATCGGTGAGGAAGGGGGGTTGCCGATACCGGGGGAAAGAGGAGGGGGGGATAGTGAGGGCAGCCAGAGAACTATCGACCAGCGTAGAGTCCTGTGATGTAGGGTTAAACAGTGCAAGAACATACAGCAAGTTTACCGCCCTTGCACTTCTCCTTGCCTCTCACGTCGCGGACGCAATTGTGGTCGAAGTACGTCGAGGTGTTCAAAAATCTCTGAAAATCTACCTAACAGCACATTCCTGACACTTCGTCTTCGACACCAGCATGCTCCTGGCAATAGCAGAAATTCGGATGTTACCCATTCTAACTTTACTTCTTGAAACATTTTGAACAAAGTCACGAACACATTGCTGCGAGTCAATGACTTGTAACAAAAGTTCCGGCTACTTGACGGCCAAATTTGCTATTTGATATTGTTTGTTTGGCTGGTTGTTTGTTTATTTAATAAAGCTAATCATATCTGAAATCTTTGGACATTGTGCTTTAAAAACGAACACATCTCTTTGATTACTCAGTTAGAAGAAAGAAAGAAAGAAAGAAAGAGACAGACAGACAGACAGACAAGAAGAACAAAACGAGGAAAAAAGAAAACAAACTGACTCGAAAAATTCCAGAAGCTTTGTTAATGGCGATGCGTGAAGTAAACACCAATTATTGTGTGACAGAGTGTCCTTTTCGGTGTGGACCTTGCTGGCTAGTTAATTTCTCTTCCCTCTCTGAAATGACCATTTTTTTTTAACCTTCAAGAAATACAGTCCTTTCTGTGATTGTCCACCGACTTTTTTTTGTAATACTAATAATGATGCTTTTATATCAGAACATCATACCCATTATGCAAGTGTGCTCACTGAGCATAAAAGCATACTTGCTCTGAATAAGGAAGAGAATGAAAATTAAGGTTGTGAGGAAAAAATTGTATGTTAATTAGCAGAAAATCAACATTATGTAAAACTGTCGGATAAATTGGACGTTCTCTTGCGACACAATGTACAGAATTATACAAAGAAAAGGAGGCTAGAAAAAATGTGCATTGTTTAAATTTGTGTCGGTGATCATCGGACCACTTCCTGACTAATTACTTGAGGTCTCTTAAAGTGGAATGATTATCTTATACACGGGGGGGGGGGGAAACCGTTGCAATAATATTCGGGTTTTAGGAGAGAGGTTTAGGTTTAGTACTGACGTGACTCAGTCTAATAAGACACGCTGAACGCCAGAATACATAAAAGCCATTGACAAGGATTTTGTTGTGAAGAATATCTTAGTTATATAATGACAGAACAATGTAAATGTTCATCAATAAACGAAGAAATGTGTCCATAGTATCTCAGTCAAGGGTCTTGATGACGTCGCTGGCTTTATGAACTCGTGGCTGACATCGGGGTTACGTGTGTGACACCTTTGTATCCACAGTCCTACACACAGCTGATGATGATGACGACTATAGTGCGCAGGTATCCATTCACAGCCTATTTCTAACAGTTAGCAAACTTTCGGCGGTGTGCGTGCGTATATGTGTACGTGCTTGCATGTGTGTGTGTGTGTGTGTGTGTGTGTGTGTGTGCGACAGACAGACAGACAGACAGACACAGATCGTTTTGGCACTTTGCATCATGAACGAAAAAAAAAAAGCTAAAGGGGAGTAATGTAAGTCTTCTAATATGAGCGCTAGAGAGAAATTATGTCCCATGTCTGCATGGCTTCAATTAGTCTGCCTAGTAAATTGTGTAAGTCATGATATTTATCTGTTTTTATACTTTACTTGTTAAATTTTCCTGTAATTTTTGCTCGTTTTTGCTTCGGACTGATAATAGCATGATACTGATCATATAATGAAAGAGCGAGACATTTGGTCATTAATTTAGACTTTGAAAACATTCTTCATCACGTAAATATTTTTAAATCATTACTTTTAAGCTTATGATTTTTGTAATAAAAATAATTTAATAAAACAATTACTTGTTTTTAATAAATATATATATATAAAACTAAACCACTCGCTAAAACGTTGACAGGAATAGAACATGGGAGGAAACAAGTTCAGTTCATTGCTCCAAACGTAAAGTCGAGTTATTTCTCTTGGATTACATCTCTCAAGCCACGAGTAAAATTTCTTTTGTCGATGGATGTCAAAGAAATGAAGTAGCACTCATAAATATTGATGAAATTTTGGGCTATCCTCAACTATCTGTAATCCTCTTTATTATATATCTCTCCCCCTCTATTTCAGAGGGTGGGGGACACGAACTCGCCATAAATAGACACGGTTTTGTGGTACGGGAAAAGGTAATTGATTTTCTTCTAATTACTTTTGTTTCATCAAAGTCAATATGTTTACATGTTTGAGCTCACCTCACCGTGCAAAATACAGTGGCGGCATTTTTGTGGGGGTATTAAGCAAAGTCCAATTCAGGAACCCTAACCCTAACCCCTAACCCTAACTCCTTTTATCTCCCTTATCTCGCTCTTTTTCTGATGTTGATTTAACCACACAATAGCCGATGGCTGCATACTAACCTTTTCTTTTTCTTTTTTTAGGGAGAGAAAGATTTTCAGGTTCTTTCCTCTCTAATTCTGGTAAAAGGTCGAAAAGTGTTATTTATAATGCACATTCTTTCTCTTTGACGTTTTCTCGCTGCCAAGCAGTTTATATATGGCGCAAAATGAGAGGTTTCAAGTCAAATGCAATGCTTTCAGAAAAAAAAATCACAAAAACCATTTGATTTATCAATCATAGAAGTTTATTTTAAACTTTAGCTGAGCCTTGTGTCTTGTGTAAAATGAGTCCCCTCGCGGGAATATCCTTTTTATTGGCTGGAGCGACGCTGCAGAGACACCTATCAGCAATACATAGCCAGCTGGCTGACGAGACACTCGTTGTAGCAGCAGTCACAGACTATGCCTGGTCGTAGTTGTCTCTTAACGTCAGGATCGTACTCGCCCAACTCCTTGTCTGAGGTGCGTTTTCCTGGTTCTCCTGCCGACAAAGAGAAGACGAGGCGGGGAGGGTGAAGGGATGCCACATGAGACCTTAGTTCGAGAAGGGGGCAATTGTTTGTCTGGCATTATCTAAGCTTTATGTGACTGACTGATCAGTAGCTTAGGTGATTACTAGAATAATGACTTGTTGATTAATTCACACAACAAGCCAGGTATCAATTTTACTCTTACGCCTAAACTGAAAAACAGCAAAACCAAAATGAAAGAGATAAACCAGAGAAAGACGATCTTTCATGGACTCGGAGAAATGAAAATTCGATCTAGAATGGTTTTAAAGAAGGGAAATCCTATGCTGCTGCTATTGTGTGGATGATGATGATGATGATGATGATGATGATGATGATGATGATGATGATGATGATGATGATGATGATGATGATGATGATGATGATGATGTTAGCCTTGTAATCATTTGGGCACGCTCACCATCTGCTCATAACCCACTATGAACCGGTTTAAACATATGGTGAGCAGGCTCATTTGGCTCGTTTATCCATAATGCTCAACAATTCACCTTCGACGAAGAGGTACAAGCTAGTAAGGCTCGCTAAAGGAAACTGCAGGAGCTGGTCTACAGAGCGCTTGCGGAAACTATCTGGGTAGTCATTCCTGAGCAAGGTGCATAGGATATTGTGAGCCCTCGCCAGGGCATTCCCGCACAGGCCCTCCTGGTGAGGCCTGGCGTCGACTCCACACGGCATGCGTTCCGTCCCTGACGCCTGTCCCAGCATGCACAGCACCAGGGCCACGCACATCGATTCTGTCATGGCCATTCTGCAACAGACGACAGAGCAAAACGTCGGTCGAGCGACCACAGAAGAGTTTCAAATTCGTGGACAAATGTTCACACTTTCCAGTACGCGAGCATTCACCTACAAGCTGCCCAAGCCTGCGATTTGGTTATTAGCTCCTGTCCCTCATGACCACTACATAACAGCAAAATATCTCAGGAATACAACCTGTTGTGGACAGGAAATTATTCTACATCGGTTACAAGAACACCGCAATTTAGGTAGTTATGTGTCAGAAGCAAATCATGGTCATTTAGGGGGAAAGTCAGCAGATATTGCATCGAGGTCCAATCCTCGTGGTCCCTCCCCTAGTTATAATACAGGCTCTAGCGTTCGTGGCACGCTGTCCACAGCCTTTTGAGGACCATCTTGTCGCGGAAAAAGGAGGCCAACCCTACTACACCGCAAGAACCTTTCATGGAGAGGACACAAGAGGATGGACATCTAAGACTATTTACTCTCCTCCCAGGTCTTGCATGTTTTCAAGTGCTCGCTTTTTTCTGGTCTTCGAAGTAGTCTTTTGCATAGCTACAATTAATTTCTAGTCAAAATAGCGTAAAATGAGCGGCGCGCCACGAAAAAGTACCAATATGGCTCCGTCTACGCATATGCTTTCTTCAAACTGTAGTACAGTCGAACTGCTGTCCAGTAAGTGATTCCTTTCATAGAAGAGTAATGATCTTGCTAGCTGTTTGGAAGCGGATACATTTTGCTTAACGACGCAAACCTTCGTTATCTCTAAGCGTTGATTAGTGCTAGCAAAATCACCCACCGCACGTAGACATTTTACTCTGCATCATCCGACAAAAAAAGAAGAAGAAGAAGAAAAAAAAGACCGAGGGGACATTCATATCGCAAACCGGACATGTGGCATACAAAAATGATTTGCAAATCACGAAGATATCGATTTTTCGTACAGAGTTTATGTCTGGAATCATATTTTGAGTAACAAGACAAGTTAAAGAATGAACTGCATGTAGAAACAGTTTTAATACCAGTGATGGAAATATTTTGGTTTAAAAGTGAATCGGATCAGGGGTAGTACCACATTCCGTTTTAAGAACTTGTGTAGAACCAACGCTATAATATGCCGATAACATGAATCTTTATAATAAAGTAAGAATATAATCTAGTAAGAAATTACTGTTACTGTTCACCTTTGCTTAGGAAGTGAGTGTAAGCATATTTTAAACCATATATGTGGCAGTGTTAAATAAACAAATCAAAGCAAGGGCACATAAATCTGATTCTCTCGTAATTGCTTTCCCTGGGAACGGGTTTTAGTCCTTTAGACGATCGAGGATGTAATCTCTCATGCTCGCTGTTTTACCCTGTCACGTGACAGAAGAGCAGGCAGCAGGCAGGAGGGAGAATGACACCGAAGGATGGGGAAGGACGTGTGAGCGAGCCCGTCTTTGTACCACATCATCATCACCACCACCACCACGATGCATGAGAGGCTATTTTTTTATATTTTAAAACCTGCCACTTTCGGAGGGACATATAAACATGAGAAGAGAGTCTGTGAATGTAAGAAAGATCGCTTTGGAACCGTTACGCAATTTGAATGAGGCAGAAGTTAAGGGGAGGTAAATTGAGTCTTTTAATATGAGTGGCTGAAAGAAGTTTTGTCCCAGTATTGTTTGAGTAATGATTACTGCGGGGCCTACATTAGTCTAGTTTTTCTGCTCTTGATTTGTCTTTTTTTAACCTTACCTCGTATTTTTTAAAATTATAACGGCATGATACCTATAATGTAATGCATTTTCAGTGTGGAAACTAAGACGAAAAAAAAAATCCATTAAAAATCCTGCATGTCTTCATGACAACAACACGTTTTTACTAATACAGTAGGATGAGTAGGTTATAGCAATAGAACATGGGAGGTGACTAGTCCCTAACTTTGCTCTGAAAGTAAAATCGAGTTATTGCTCTTAGACTATATTTCGCCACCTAGGACCAAAAAGTCCGTCAACAGACCATTCTGTCGATGCATATTAATTAGAGCCATGATTAAACGTGTTTTCGAGGTATGGGAATACTAAATGGATTTTATTCTAATTACTCCTGCTTAATCAAAGTCAGATGCCTATTCCCTCATGAAACTTCTAAACATTCATCTACTCGGACAAATTAAATGACAATGACCAGCTTTATTAATCCGAATGCAGTTATGACTTGGGAAGTGTACTCAGGAAAAACAAACATAACTGCAAATTACAAGACAAGGGTAAAGCAAGTGTATATAACTGTATACGCCCACACCTACAATTCCTCTATGGTAGAGCAGCTGAACTGCAGCAGCTTTCGACGATGTGCGCCAGAGACTTGATCCGCGCGCGTTAAAAACCTTTCACAGACTTTGCATCATGTAAATCCCATTACATTGCAGGAACAAGGGTGAGTCTAGTCAGGCCCATGCAGTTGTCTGCCATGTGGGCCAAGGACGCAGCATCGCACAGATACAAGACGCGTTGGAGTTCCCGTGCGGGTGACGTGATAAAGGTAGGTGAAGACCTTGCTGGTGATGGAAAGAAGTGTTATACCCCTCCAGTTATTACAGTCTCCAAGATCTCCTTTCTTGGGTAACTTGAAGATGAGCCCTGTCTTCCACGCATCGGGGATCTGTCCTGATTCCCAAACTTGCCAGAAGATTTCAGTCAACATGGGAGCTGTTACATTCACATCTGCTTTCAACATCTCTGCTGTTATTCCATCTGCCCCTGCTGCTTTACCGCTTTTCATTGCCTTGATTGCTGCTGTCACTTCTTCCAGGCTTGGCGGGTCTGTGCAGATGTCAAGGTCTGTATCTGCTGGCTGGATGTCTGCGAGCTGAGGGGGTCTGGTCTGTTTAGAACTGACTCAAAATGTTCCCTCCAGCGCTGTAGTTTTTCTGCCTCTCTCTGGACAACATTTCCGTTCATGTCTTTCACTGGTATCTCACTGTTTTTGAACCTGTTGTTCAGCTGTTTATTGATTTTATACAGTGTCTTCAGGTCATGTTTTCCTGCTGCTTCTTCTGCTTCATCTGCCAGTTTCTCTATGTAGTCCCTTTTGTCGGTTTTGATCATCCTCCTTACCTCTTTGTTTATTTCTGTATATCTTTGTCTGTGTTGTTCTTTCAGACGCTCAGATCTGGTGTTGTTGATTTTCTGCTTGGTTGACTTTCTTTCTTCTATCCTTTTCCATGTCGTTTCTCTGATCCACTGTTCTTTCTTTTTTGGTTGGAAGCCCAGTATTTTCTCTCCTGTTTCCTGTAAGACTCGATTGAAGTCCTCTAAGGTCATCTCCTGTTGGTCCCCTAGTGCCTGGAACCTGTTCTTAACTTCCACTACAAAGGCCCGTTTGGTGGCTGGGTCCTTCAGTGTGCCGGAGTCCACTCTCTGCTGACCTGCCTGTTTTCCTCGCGATCGACGTAGCTTCAGAGAAACTGCGGCTATCACAAGAGTGTGGTCACTGGCAACGTCTGCTCCTCTGTAGGCTCTGACATCTTGAAGTGAGCTCCTCCATCTTCGGTTGATGATGAAAAGGTCTATCTGGTTCTTTGTGATCCCGTCTGGTGATGTCCACGTTGCCTTGTGGATGTCTTTGTGTTGGTAGAGTGTGCCTCCAATCAGTAGATTGTTTTCTTCACAAAAGTCTGCCAGTCTCTCTCCGTTGTCATTGATGGTTCCAATTCCATGCTTGCCCATGATATGCTCCCTGCAGGTATTGTCACTTCCCACCTTGGCATTGAGATCGCCAGTGATGAGCAACATATGGGCTCGGACGCTCTACGTGGCTGCCTGGAGCTGATTGTGAAAAGCATCCTTGTCTTCTGCCTCTGAGTCTTCTGTTGGTGCATAGCAAACTAGCACTGTCAGCTTGGTGTACTTTGAATGGAATCTTGCTCTCAGAAGCCTGGGTCCATAAGGCTTCCATTCCACCAGTGTCTTTTCAGTTTTCCTATTGAGGAGTAGTGCTACTCCTTCAGAGTGTTGGTCATCTGATCTTCCTGAGAACAAGATAGTATGCCCTGATGCTAGTCTCCTCTTTCCCGTGCCGGTCCATCTGACCTCGCTGACTCCCAGGATGTCCAAGTTGTACAAACTCCTTGATTAGTTGGGGCAACCTGCCAGTCTGGTACAAGGTCTGGACGTTCCAACACCCTACCCTCAACTTCTGCTGCGGCTTCAGTAAATCCACCATCGGGGCGCCAGCTCTCTCTCGGGTTTGACTGTCGTCCGTCATAAGTCCAGTTACCTGGTGTGTTTCATTACCTTCGCCATCCGTAACGAGGGCTCTAGTGTTGGTTTCTGTAACCTGCTTTTTTATATGGTGGGGTTGTTAGCCCTAACACAACCTAATTTACGTCTAGGTGAGGTGTCCACCTTAGTCGCCTCTTACGACATGCCTGGCTGGACAGCAGGGACCCTATTCTTACAATGCTCGCTAGGCAAGCATACCCCGGGGTCCCACGGGGGAATTCACGTTTCACAAGCAACGATTTTGTTGATTGTCAGCAGAAAGTATAAAACAAAAAATATAACTACATTTAAAAGGTTAGAAACTGAAAAGAGAGAAAGAGGAAAGAGAAAGAAATAAATATGAAACAGAGTTAAATGCTTAATACTTTACGAGGAAAGAAATGGACGACGTAGTTAAGAAGAACTAGAAAGAAGAATGAAATAGGCTAACGGAAGAAAGAAATAAAAATAAATGACAAGCAATAAGGAGTAAAGACAAACTTGTGAAGCTGATTACAAGAGTTTGAAGAGAGTCGCTCACCTGTTGTTCACTTGTCAGTTGAACCTGTGACTCGCTCTCTGACGCGGCTCCGGAGAAAAGACTTGGGTGGCGACTAGTCAGCCAGAAGGCACCTATCGTCTGCCGGGTGTGGCTCGTGGCGGAGGCGACTGCTGTCTCTTCCTTGGGACTGGAGAGTGACCGCAGCACAGACAACTCCAGGTCTTTATACACCGCGCGACAACGCTCGCATCACTGACGTCACGATCTGCCCACAACATGCGGGCTCACAGGCTCAAATTATATAACACACTCCTTCTGTACACGTGGAAAACACAACGAAAGAGGAGGTGAAGGAGAGAAGGAAGCCCAAGGAAAAAGCCAGAGAGAGAAAAATTGGAGAAAATGTGATCCCACTCTTGTTGGTACCAGCTGTCGTTTAAGGGTGGTTCAAAAGGCCAGAGATAGGGAGATAGAGAAAGATGGAGAGATGGTGTTCCCACTTCCCATGGTACCAAATATCGTTGTAGTTGTAGTTGAAAAGAAAAGACAAAGACAGGAGTTAAGATGGTTAACATGTGTGTGTATGTGTGTGTGTGTGTGTGTGTGTGTGTGTGTGTGTGTGTGTGTGATAAGCGCGGTGATGGTAGCCACGTGGTAGAAGCATCCTGATGATAATTTCAGACTGTGGTGGTAGCAGCTGTCTTTACAGTAGTAGTTCAAAGTACGGCTTCGACAGCACGTATGGTTCGTATAACAAATCACACGACTGAGACTTCAGTGACTCACTTGACGATATTATTGAAGAAAATTAGATGTTCTTTTACTTCAACTGACCCACCTTAATATTTGTCTCCTTAACATGTTAATGCTCCTAGAGTTGGCTGTGTTAGCTGGTCATTGTAAAAGTTCACCATGATATCTCCCGTGTCACCTCCATGTAGGAACTAGTAGTTTACTTTGACTACAGTAACTCACCATGTCAGCTCCCTGTAGGAACTAGTAGTTTACTTTGACTACAGTAACTCACCATGTCAGCTCCCTGTAGGAACTAGTTGTATAGTTTGACGACAGTAACTCACCTTGCTAGCTCCCTGTAGGAACTAGGTGTTTAGTTTGACGACAGTAACTCACCATGTCAGCTCCCTGTAGGAACTAGATGTTCAGTTTGACGACAGTAACTCACCATGCTAGCTCCCTGTAGGAACTAATTGTATAGTTTGACGACAGTAACTCACCATATAAGCTCCCTGTAGGAACTAGTAGTTTAGTTTGACGACAGTAACTCATCATGCTAGCTCCCTGTAGGAACTAGTTGCACAGTTTGACTACAGTAACTCACCATGTCAGCTCCCTGTAGGAACTAGTTGTATAGTTTGACTACAGTAACTCACCATGCTGGCTCCCTGTAGGAACTAAAAGTTTAGTTTGACTACAGTTACTCACCTTGCTAGCTCCCTGTAGGAACTAGTTGTATAATTTGACTACAGTAACTTACCTTGGTAGCTCCCTGTAGGAACTAGTTGTTTAGTTTGACGACAGTAACTCACCATGCCAGCTCCCTGTAGGAACTAAAAGTTTAGTTTGACTACAGTAACTCACTATGCTAGATCCCTGCAGGAACTAGTTGTATAGTTTGACTACAGTAACTCACCATGTCAGCTCCCCGTAGGAACTAGTAGTTTAGTTTGACTACAGTATCTCACCATGTCTGCTCCCTGTAGGAACTAGTTTTATAGTTTGACGACAGTAACTCACCATGCCAGCTCCCTGTAGGAACTAAAAGTTTAGTTTGACTACAGTAACTCACCATGCTTGCTCCATGTAGGAACTAGTAGTTTAGTTTGACTACAGTTATTCACCATGCTAGCTCCCTGTAGGAACTAAATGTTTAGTCTGACTACAGTAACTCACCATGTCAGCTCCCTGTAGGAACTAGTGTGGGGTCTGACACCTTTTAGTGATATTGAAAAAGTTTATCTTTTCGCTATGAAAAGGTTGCTGTGCTTAGATATTAAAACTCATAATGCCATGGACAGTTCAAGATTCCCAAACCAAGCTTACAACATTCAGCTCAATCTAGGACTACGAGGGCGAAGGCAATGGAAGATACCCTGCACAACTACATATTTAGACGTGTGGGAACAAAGCGGGGTAGGAGATGCTAGGGCTTTCATCTTGTTGCTCAAACAAAGATTGAAAGACAACTTTATACAAAAATGGACAGACAAAATGCAGTCGAGTAATAGGTTGTTAGCCTACAGAGAGTTTAAAAAGGAATTTAAACCAGAAAGGTATCTTTCAGTAATAACTATAAAAAGTTCAGAAATACTCTAATACGATTTAGACTGGGGATTAGCGAAATAAACACTAATAACAGATATTGTAACACCTGCATCAACACCTGCCCTGATTGCCAAGACGGGAAGATGAAGAACATTTTGTGCTAGAGTGTCAAACCTTTGATGACATCAGGGCCAAGTATCCTGCACCCCTGATAAATGACGGGTACCAGCAGACGACGTTGGCTGTGTTGTTGTCTCGAGGGGAAACTAACGAGATCAGAAATGTAGCGATGTACATCTTGTATGCTTTACACAGACGCAACGAGAAAGTTGGAAACACTTGACAAACAATGTGACCCCATGTGGTTGGACTCACAGGACTGACCAACATGTAAACCACGCTGGGGCCGGTGGCCTAGAATGTGTGTATTTGTGTGTGTGTGTGTGTGTGTGTGTGTGTGTGTGTGTGTGTGTGAGTGTGTGTGTGTGTAATGTACGTAGGTTTACGACAGGATAATAGAAGAGAAAGAGAGAGAGAGAGACGGCTAAGGGAAAATAGTTTCGGGGAGTGTGATGTGCGTGCGTTTGTGTGTTTGACCAATTGAGGATTGTGCGAGCTATGATAGTATAGGGAAGACAGAGTAAGAGAAGGCAAATGAAGAATGGTTGGTATGAGTGTAGATGTTAAGAGGTTGAAAGGATATGAACGTATTAATGCACTTGATATTATTCATGTCTTATATATGTATATCTTCTTTTCGGACGATGATAAAATTGTATCTCGCCCTATTTGAAAAGGTCGTTGACCCATCAAATAAATATTTCTTGTTTTTGTTCTTGTTCTGGCAACACTTGCTGCACTCGCTTAGAAAATCCGGAACCGCCGAGAGAGAACTAAAAAGCCTGCGGTTCGATGCCATATAAGGGAGAAGGCGGCTTCCATTGAATACTTTATTTACAAACAGGAAATTAGGAAAGAAAAGCTGAACTCGCCGCGACAACGATAAACTTACCTGAGAACTAAATAATCTCTTTCATGTCTCGACTACGCGGTCCGCATTGTGTACGTGAAAGGTAGTCACATCCTTTGATTTCCCCCAGGTAAGATTTGAACCCCCAGTCACGTGATGAACTGATGACTTCGTCATGACCGGCGGACAACAAATTAACACGACATCTGCTGGTCTTGTTAGAAAGCAATATCAAACATCAATACACATGTTGGTCCTAGTGACAGCTACAACATCACTCTAGCTAACATCCTGTAATTGGAAAAACTTAGAAACGAGGCTGCGCCTGACAGGCTGAGTTGCTTTGTTCTCCTGTGAATTTTTCCATTTTCTCGTGCAACGTCTTTGTTATTCATACCCATAGGTTTCTTATCGTTGCAAGTTGTATTTGTTTCTCTTAAGATTTCCTCTGTTATTGTTTTACTATCTGTAAGTGCCTCGCTTTTATGTTTTTGTTGCGGACTTTACTTTTAACGGTTACATTCATCGCCATTACATAGATTTTACATCTGATTCTTTATCTCGCTTTCCTGCTGCTTGTTCTGTTTATCCTTCTCTGAACTTAGCTCAACTTTAAATCCTTATCAGTTCCAATATCTTCTATCGTTTTTGTCTTATTGTATTTTTTGAACTCGTGCTGCATTTTATTTTTATGTCATAGAATTATGACAAGACAGTTTGTCTAGTCGACATCTCAGTTATCATTATTGAATCCCCTTGTAACTCTCCCACTTCCAGCCTGTTTAGTTGACACTTTAAAGGAGTTTCCCTTTATTATGATTCTATTAATATTGACTGCCCATCAAAACAACAGATTCGAATCCGTCGCTATCGTGCTGGTCGCCGTAAACAGCGTCCTTTGAAAAAATCCATCACCTGCTCTGCTGCTCGTAGTTATTCTGTCTCGTGCCCCCCTTCACCTGATTCTGAGTCTGACTCCGGTATTGTGAAAGCTTCGCTGTGTGTCAACTCTTCTTCTGAATCATGTTTCCCCTACACAGCAGCATCAGCGTCAGCGTGGACGTGATGAGAGTGAACCAGTTGGTCGACTACCTTTACACCAAACCAACATGGTCGTCTGAGAACAGGACACTGCCAAGTTTCCCGCACACGACAACTGAACACTCGCCTCCACGTTGGGCTTTTCAACGCCCAGTCTGTGTCGTCTGAACAACAGTCACTGAAGCGAGCTGAAATCGTAGAATTTGTCTTAGACCGCCGCCTTGATATTTTCATTATCACTGAGACGTCACAGACCGCCGCCTTGATATTTTCATTATCACTGAGACGTCACAGACCGCCGCCTTGATATTTTCATCATCACTGAGACGTCACAGACCGCCGCCTTGATATTTTCATCATCACTGAGACGTGGCTTAAACAACATAGTGACGAGAGCGTGTGTGTCGATCTTACTCCAGTGGGCTACTGCCTGAAATCTTTCCCCCGCCCTACACGTGGTGGTGGTATTGCTATAATCTACAGATCATCACTTGCCAAGTACCTGTCTGTTACTACTGCCGTATCGTTCCACGTCTTTTGAATTTGTACAAGTCTCCTCTTCGGCTCCTCATTGCTTGATGCACCTGCTCTGCATCTACAGACCTCCTCCTAGCGCCAGGAACAAACTTACAGCCTCTACATTTTTCCCAGAATTCCATGATCTCTTGGATTATAGCAATGCACTAATTGGACCCACAATTCTCCTCGGAGATGTGAATGTACACTTTGACAACAGTTCTCATCCTGACACTGTCAAACTGTCCGAAATGTTGCACACCTTTCGTTTTGTCCAGTCCGTGTCGCAGGAAACTCACAAAAGA
>SMMW01000439.1:2500-5000 GCA_004794655.1 Marisa cornuarietis
CCCGTGAAGGGCGGGCCGAGACCAATCCGAGGCCCTCACTAAACCGTTCAATCGGTAGTAGCGACGGGCGGTGTGTACAAAGGGCAGGGACGTAATCAACGCGAGCTTATGACTCGCGCTTACTGTGAATTCCTCGTTCATGGGGAAGAATTTCAAGCCCCAATCCCTATCACGAAGGAGATTCAAGGGGTTTCCCACTCTTTTCAAAGCAGGGTAACATCCACGTTGATTCCTTCAGTGTAGCGCGCGTGCGGCCCCGGACATCTAAGGGCATAACAGACCTGTTATTGCTCAATCTCGTGTGGCTAAACGCCACTTGTCCCTCTAAGAAGTTAGCACCGACGCGTGAAGAATCGGTGAACTATTTAGCAGGCTAGAGTCTCGTTCGTTATCGGAATTAACCAGACAAATCGCTCCACCAACTAAGAACGGCCATGCACCACCACCCACCGAATCAAGAAAGAGCTATCAATCTGTCAATCCTTACAGTGTCCGGACCGGGTGAGTTTTCCCGTGTTGAGTCAAATTAAGCCGCAGGCTCCACTCCTGGTGGTGCCCTTCCGTCAATTCCTTTAAGTTTCAGCTTTGCAACCATACTTCCCCCGGAACCCGAAAACTTTGGTTTCCCGGAAGCTGCCCGCAGAGTCGATGAAGCAACACCTGCGGATCGCTAGTTGGCATCGTTTATGGTCAGAACTACGACGGTATCTGATCGTCTTCGAACCTCTGACTTTCGTTCTTGACTAATGAAAACATGCTTGGCAAATGCTTTCGCAGTTGTTCGTCTTGCGATGATCCCAGAATTTCACCTCTAACACCGCAATACGGATGCCCCCGTCTGTCCCTCTTAATCATTACCTCGTGTTCCGAAAACCAGCAAAATAGAACCGAGGTCCTATTCCATTATTCCATGCACCATTATTCAGGCTAACGAGCCTGCTTTGAACACTCTAATTTCTTCAAAGTAAACGTTCCGGCCGCCCATAACGCTCAGCGAAGAGCACCATGGACGGAGAGACCGGAGATAAACGGAGGATGGGACGCCAAAAGACGAACGAAACCCCGCGAAGGGCCCCGCCCGCCCCGGCTTCGCACAGTGACCGTCGCGAGACGGACCGCACGCCCATGCCTGAGATCCAACTACGAGATTTTTAATCGCAACAACTTTAATATACGCTATTGGAGCTGGAATTACCGCGGCTGCTGGCACCAGACTTGCCCTCCAATAGATCCTCGTTAAAGGGTTTAAAGTGTACTCATTCCAATTACGGAGCCTCAAAAGAGTTCCGTATTGTTATTTTTCGTCACTACCTCCCCGAGCTGGGGGTGGGTAAGTTGCGCGCCTGCTGCCTTCCTTGGATGTGGTAGCCGTTTCTCATGCTCCCTCTCCGGAATCGAACCCTGATTCCCCGTTACCCGTAGTCAACATGGTAGGCCTATCACGTACCATCGACATTTGATAGGGCAGACATTTGAAAGATGCGTCGCCGGCTCGAGGCCATGCGATCGGCACAAAGTTATCCAGAGTCACCAAAGGGACGGGGCCGAGACCCCGACTGGTTTTGAACTAATAAAAGCGCTCTTTCCCGGCTTTGACACCGGGTCGGAGCTTGGTTGCATGTATTAGCTCTAGAATTGCCACAGTTATCCAAGTAGAAATGGATCATCTAAGGAACCTCGACTGATTTAATGAGCCATTCGCGGTTTCACCGTACGAGGGTGTGAACTTAGACATGCATGGCTTAATCTTTGAGACAAGCATATGACTACTGGCAGGATCAACCAGAATGCTGTTTTTCCATTTTTCTTACACACATCTGTGCGTGGAATCACACGACAGAAAAAAAAATTTTCGCTTCTCGAAAAACCAAAAAATCGCAACCGACGACGTCGGTTCAATTTTTTTCTTCCACATGCGGAACGCTGACCCGATGAGCACGGGTGCGCTCCTTCACTCGAGACTAGGTCAAGCGTTATACGATGCGCCGACGCGACTGGCACAGGGACAGCCTTCGAAAAACTCCCCTACACCAGCACGCGCCTGAGCTGTGGGAACCGCGGCCGGAAAAAAGCCGCGAATCGCCAAGCCTGCCAACCCGTACCGTTCCTTCTTCGGTCCGCAAGACGCCGTCGGCAACCGATAAGGCCGGTTGCCGGCGGGCAGTCACACCACCTGCGCGGGCTCGCTAAAAGCGGGACGCACACCTTGATCCCTCTCGACCAAGGGCGTCGCACGCCGTGCGAGCGCTAGAATGCCAAACTTTTTCGTTTCATATTGCTTCGAGGGGACGAGGAAGCACAGCTTTTCTTTTCACTCGCATTGCTGGGGACCTGCTACCCCCTATATATAGCGTCTACCCTAATCGTGTCTGCCACGGCCCCGCCCCCTCATATAGACAAAGAAGGGCGGCGCATGGGGGGGTACGCGTTATGCTGCGTGGTAAAGGCATCGTTCCGGCCCGACTGCGTGTCAATTTTGCCGCCTCTTGACGTAAGAGGG
>SMMW01000440.1:0-7500 GCA_004794655.1 Marisa cornuarietis
TTTTCAACCGGCGCGTCGGTTACGGCCAGCCACGCGGCTCGACCAATTTTTCAACCGGCGCGTCGGTTACGGCGAGCCACGCGTCTCGACCAATTTTTCAACCGGCGCGTCGGTTACGGCCAGCCACGCGTCGCGACCAATTTTTCAACCGGCGCGTCGGTTACGGCCAGCCACGCGGCTCGACCAATTTTTCAACCGGCGCGTCGGTTACGGCGAGCCACGCGGCTCGACCAATTTTTCAACCGGCGCGTCGGTTACGGCTAGCCACGCTGCTCGACCAATTTTTCAACCGGCGCGTCGGTTACCGCGAGCTACGCGGCTCGACCAATTTTTCAACCGGTGCGTCGGTTACCGCCAGCCACGCGTCTCGACCAATTTTTCAACCGGTGCGTCGGTTACCGCCAGCCACGCGTCTCGACCAATTTTTAAACCGGCGCGTCGGTTACCGCGAGCCGGCCACAGCGTTCGCTTGTGCGTGTGTGTGTGTGTGTGTGTGTGTGTGTGTGTGTGTGTGTTTAGTTACATCCTGGGGGGGTGAAACCTGTGTTCTTTCCTCGCAACTTCCAACACACCTACTGCAATGCTCTGTCTACACGCTTTCAAGAGAGTCGCGCGTGGCCGACGGCTTGCTTGGTAATTACCGGCCGTACAATCGCCGTCACGGGCTGCGCGCTCGCTCGTCTGCCCGCGGGCGCCTCGCCTGGCCAGCCGTATTGACACAAACAAGAGGTGTGCTTGCCTTGAACATCAGTTTCTCGAGCAAAGAGAAAACCACTGACTGGCCCAATTCCTTTCACACTACAAACCAAACAAGCCGTCGCTCTCTACATTTTTAACTAACCCTAACCCTATCCCAGACAAACAAGAGAGAGTGTGTGTGTGTGTGTGTGTGTGTGTGACTGGCCCAATTCCTTTCACACTACAAACCAAACAAGCCGTCGCTCTCTACATTTTTAACTAACCCTAACCCTATCCCAGACAAACAAGAGAGAGAGAGTGTGTGTGTGTGTGTGTGTGTCTGTTTGTGTCTCACTCTGTGTGTGTGTGCTTGTGTGTGTGTGTGTGTGTGTGTGTGTGTGTGTGTGTGTGTGTGTGTGTGTGTGTGTGTGTGTATTTAGTTTCATCCTGGCTATAGAGGCACGGACATTCGGCATGACCGGATCGGCAAGCGCGAGGAGGCAGACAAAAATAAAAAAAGAAGAAAAAATAAAAGAATCACAAAATCGCCGTGTCCATGTGGGAAACCTGTTTTCTTTCCTCCCAACTTCCAACACTCCTTCTGCAACGCTGTGTCTAGCCGCTTTCAAGAGATTCGCGTGTAGCCGACGTCTCGCTTGGTTAATTACCGGCCATAAAATCGTCGTCATGGACAGCGCGCTCGGTCGCTCGTCCGCCCGCGGGCGGGAGGGCGGGAGGGCTAGGTGTCATATGACCTCTTCCTCGCTGGCCAGCAGCACTGACACAAACAAGAGGTGTGCTTGCCTTGAACGACATCAGTTTCTCGAGCAAAGAGAAAACCACTGACTGGCCCAATTCCTTTCACACTACAAACCAAACAAGCAAGCCGTCGCTCTCTACATTCTTTTCAACTAATCCTAACCCTAACACAAACAAACACGAACATACGGACAAACAAGAGAGAGAGAGTGCCCTCGTGTGAGTGTGTGTGTGTGTGTGTGTGTGTGTGTGTGTGTGTGTGTGTGTGTGTGTGCGTACGTGTGTGATTGTATCGACGTCAACTTAACGACTTTCGGTCTACACACATCACTCCCGTGATACGCGTAGGTCAGCCGCAATTGTTGTAAGACACGCATGAAAGAAACGCAAGCTCGCCGTGTCCACGGGAGGGGGGGCGGGACCTGTGTTCCTTCTTCGAAACTTCCAACACACCTACTGCGATGCTGTGTCTACCCGCTTTCAAGAGAGTCGCGCGGAGCCGGCGGCTTGCTTGTTAATTACCGGCCATAACATCGCCGTCGCTGGCCGTGTGTGTGTGTGTGTGTGTGTGTGTGTGTGTGTGTGTGTGTGTGTGTGTGTGTGTGTGTGTGTGTGTGTGTGTGTGTGTGTGTCATCCTGCCTATAGAGGCACTACGACTACGGACATTCGGCATGACCGGATCGGCAAGCGCGAGGAGGCAAACAACAATAAACAAAAATGAAGAAGAAAAAAAGATAAAAGAAACGCAAACTCGCCATGTCCACGGGAGGGGGGGGGAACCTGTGTTCATTCCTCGAATTTTCCAACACACATTCTGCGATGATGTGCCTACCCGATGTCAAGAGAGTCGCGCGTAGCCGGCGTCTTGCTTGTTAAATTAAGGCCATAAACTCGCCATCGCAGGCCGCCGCGCGAGGGTAAGCTGTCAACTGACCTCTTTTTCACCTGGCGCTGCAAACTTGATGACTCGCCTTTGTCAGTGATTACAACGTTGGTGGTGTCGCTAACTCGATGTCATGCCACGCTTGCTTTCATTAAAAAAACGCACAACGATTAAGCAGTAGAGAAAGAAAGAGACAGAGAGACAGAGCGAGAAAGTGGCCACCAGACAACCCAACAGGTGTGTGTCTGTTTGTGTCTGTTTGTGTCTGTTTGTGTCTGTGTGTGTGTGTGTGTGTGTGTGTGTGTGTGTGTGTGTGTGTGTGTGTGTGTGTGTGTGTGTGTAGTTACATCCTGGCTATAGAGGCACGACGGACATTCGGCATGACCAGATCGGCAAGCGCGAGGAGGCAGACACCAATAAATAAAAATGAAGAAGGAAAAAGATAAAAGAAACGCAAAATCGCCGTGTCCATGTGGGAAACCTGTGTTTTTTTCCTCGCAACTTCCAACACACCTACTGCAATGCGGTGTCTACCCGCTTTCAAGAGAGTCGCGTGTAGCCGACATCGTCTTGCTTAATAATTACCGACCATAAAATCGCGTCGCAGGCCGCGTGCTCGCTCGTCCGCCCGCGGGCGGGAGGGCAAGGTGTCAACTGACCTCTTCCTCACCTCACCTGGCCAGAAGCATTGATACCTACGAGAGCCGTGCTTGCCTTGAACAACATCAGTTTCTCGAGCAAATACAAAAAACCACTGAGTTGCCCAATTCCTTTCACACTACAAACCAAACAAGCAAGCCGTCGCTCTTTACATTCTTTTCAACTAACCCTAACCCAGACAAACACTAACATACGGACAAATAAGAAAGAGAGGGCGCGCGCGTGCGTGTGTGTGTGTGTGTGTGTGTGTGTGTGTGTGTGTGTGTGTGTGTGTGTGTGTGTGCGTGTCATTGTATCGACGTCAACTTAACGACGTTCGGTCTACACACATCACTCCCGTGATACGCGTAGGTCAGCCGCCATTGTTGTAAGATACGCATGAAAGAAACGCAAACTCGTCGTGTCCACGGGAGAGGGGGGGGGAACCTGTGTTCATTCTTCGAAACTTCCAACACACCTACTGCGATGCTGTGTCTACCCGCTTTCAAGAGAGTGGCGCGTAGGCGGCGCCTTTCTTATTACCGGCCATAACGTCGCCGTCCTCTGTCAGTGATTACATCGTTGGTGGTGTCACTAACTCGATGTCGTGCCACGCTTGCTTTCATTGAAAAAACGCACAACGATTAAGCACGGGAGAGAGAAAGAAAGAGACAGAGAGAGAGAGAGCGAGCAAGAAAGTGGCCACCAGACAACCCAACAGGTGTGTGTGTGTGTGTGTGTGTGTGTGTGTGTGTGTGTGTGTGTCTGTTTGTGTGTGTGTGTTTAGTTACATCCTGGCTATAGAGGCACGACGGACATTCGGCATGACCAGATCGGCAAGCGCGAGGAGGCAAACAACAATAAAAGAAAAATGAAGAAGAAAAAAAGAGAAAAGAAACGCAAAATCGCCGTGTCCATGTGGGAAACCTGTTTTCTTTCCTCGCAACTTCCAACACACCTACTGCAACGCTGTGTCTAGCCGCTTTCAAGAGATTCGCGTGTAGCCCATGTCGTCTTGTTTGTTTATTACCGGCCATAAAATCGCCATCGCCGGCCGCGTGCTGGCTGGCTCGTTCGCCCGCGGGCGGGAGGGCTTGAGGCCAAGGTATCAACTGACCCCATCCACACCTCACCCGGCCAGCAACATTGACACCCACAAGAGCCGTGCTTGCCTTGAACAACATCAGTTTCTCGAGCAAAGACAAAAAAACCACTGACTGGCCCAATTCCGTTCACACTACAAACCAAACAAGCAAGCCGTGGCTCTTTACATTCTTTTCACCTTTATTTCCATACAGGAAACTGTGCCAAAAGACAAGCACAATAATACGGGCTAACAAGAGAGAGAGAGAGAGAGAGAGGGCGCGCCTGCGTGTGCGTGTGTGTGTGTTGCGTGCGTGTGTCATTGTATCGACGTCAACTTAACGACGTTCGGTCTACATACATCACTCCCGTGATACGCGTAGGTCAGCTGCCATTGTTGTAAGACACGCATGAAAGAAACGCAAACTCGCGAGGGGGGGGGGGGGGGAAACCTGTGTTCATTCCTCGAAACTTCCAACACACCTACTGCGATGCTGTGTCTACCCGCTTTCAAGAGAGTCGCGTGTAGCCGGCGGCCATAACATCGCCGTCGCCGGTCGGTCGCGCGCGGAGAAGCTGTCAACTGACCTCTTTATCACCTGGCGCTGCAAACTTGATGGCTCTGCTCTGTCGGTGATTACAACGTTGGTGGTGTCACTAACTTGATGTCGTGCCACGCGTGCTTTCAATGAAACAGCGCACAACGATTAAGCACGGGAGAAAGAAAGAGAGAGAGAAAGAGATAGCGAGAGCGAGAAAGTGGCCACCAGACAACCCATAAGTGTGTGTGTGTGTGTGTGTGTGTGTGTGTGTGTTAGTCCTGGCTTTAGAGGCACGGACATTCGGCATGGCCGCATCGGGAAGCGCGTGGAGGGAGGGAGAGAGACAAAGATTAAAAAAAAAAAAGAAAAAAAGATAGGAAAGCAACGCTAGCATTTGATGGTCGCGCAGCATAAGTCAAGAAACATCAGCAGGCCCTCGGCATGGCCACATCGCCAAGCGAGAGAGGAGGCAGATAAAAAGTTAAAAAAAAACAAAAGATAGGAAAGCAAGTTCAGCTTTTCATCGTCACGCAGCGCAGGCTAAGTCAAGAAAATTCACCTCGCACGCCCTACACGACAAGGCCTTCCCTTAATGAAAAAAAAAAAAAAAAGCAAACTGCTCATAGGTTTTCATTCACGCGCACCCCACGTGCAGAAACATCACCAGGCCCTACATCACCAGGCCCTCCTTTAAGCACCCAGACAGCAAAATAGTTATAAAAATTTTATTCACGCGCTGCGCAAGTCAAGAAAAATCACCAGGCCCTCCCTCCGAGGCAAACACCACCAGGCCCTCCCACTCCCGGTCAGCAACCAACCGGTGGAGGGACTAATTCGTTTCCATAAATGCAAAGTCACAAGACCCTAACCCTCGGCTTGGGTTAGAAAAAAAGGCCGCAGGAATCAACCGGGCCTTCGTGATTGAATAAGACTTCGTTTCACCAGGCCCTCCCCTTGCGAGGAAATAGAAAAAAAAATGATAGAGAAAAAAGATAGAAAAAAAAAAGATTGAAAAAAAAAATTGAAAAAAAAAAAATATATGATTCGAGCCTGCCACACCGGCAGGCTCGGGTAGTAGCAGCACCAGCACCACACACGTACGTACGTACGTACTACTTCCGAGACTCGGCAGCAGGAGATGCGTCCGTCTATGAATGCGGACAAATCTCCTGGTCAAAGGCTGAGTCTCAATAGATCGCAGTGAGGTGGCTGCTCTACTAAGTACGACACCCCGACCGAGAACTAGGTCGTCTACGAATGATTTGGCACCTCCACGTCGCATGGGGTGAATATCGTTCTGGTCCCCGCCGCGCACTGCTCGGCGCGAGCGGCTAATGACCCCTTCCTGTGGCTTAACCACCGCCGCGGCTCTGACACCGCGGCGTGTATCGCAGCCTCCGGAACGCAGAGGCACTGAAAGTATCGTTACAAATTCGGGCGGGATTCTGACTTAGAGGCGTTCAGTCATAATCCCTCAGATGGTAGCCTCGCACCATTGGCTTATCAGCCAAGCACGTAAACCAAATGTCTGAACCTGCGGTTCCTCTCGTACTGAGCAGGATTACCGTTGCAACGACTGTGGTCATCAGTAGGGTAAAACTAACCTGTCTCACGACGGTCTAAACCCAGCTCACGTTCCCTATTAGTGGGTGAACAATCCAACGCTTGGCGAATTCTGCTTCGCAATGATAGGAAGAGCCGACATCGAAGGATCAAAAGCAACGTCGCTATGAACGCTTGGCTGCCACAAGCCAGTTATCCCTGTGGTAACTTTTCTGACCCGATATGACCGTGACAGGTTGTCATAGATTTGTGGAGCTGCTACGAGCCGGTGCCCCTCTCCTGTCTTAGGCGACCAATTGATAGAGTCCAATCAATGAAACCTCGCCATTTCCCTCGGTCATCCGCGATCCGAATCAACTCGCCTAGTGGACGGCCTGTCCACTTCTTCACATCATCGAGCCACATTTTCCTGCGGCCTCCTCGTTGACGCTTGCCATCCACGGACCCTTGTATCACTACTTTAGGTAACCCGTCATGCCGGACGGCATGGCCAAACCATTTGAGCTTCCTCCGCTTAACGACCGTGATTAGTGGTATCTGGAATCCTACCAGACTGAGAACCAGGTTACGCACGAATTCATTCGTTTTTTCCTCTCTGTAGGAGATATGGAGCAATCTCCTGTAACATCGCATCTCGAACGCTGCTAGCAGTTGCAGTGTTTCGTACTGCAACGACCAAGATTCACAGCCATAGAGCAGAACCGACAGAACGAGAGTCTTGTAGAGTCTGAATTTAGTTTTGAAGCTGATGCTCCTGCTATCCCAGATTTTCCAAGCCTCATCAGTGCCGCCGTTGCGGCTGTTATCCTGTGCCGAATGTCTTCAGTGCTGTAACCCTCTCTGGTGAGGATGGAACCTAGATATTTGAAGGACTGCACTTCCTCCAGTTGCTCGCCGTTCAACCGGATCACGGCCTTTTCCGGGCCGCGTGTGTTCACCATCACTTTGCTCTTCTCCGAGCTAATCTCCATCCCGAATGCCTTCGAGCATGCGTTGAGCTTGTCTGTAAGCTCTTGCAACTCGTCGTTGCTGCCCGCCATGAGATCTATGTCGTCAGCAAAGCGAAGGTTGCTCAACGGTCTACCTCCTATGGCCACGGAGGTTGTGTGGTTGGCTAGAGTATCTCGCATGATCCGTTCGAGGAAGATGTTGAAAAGCACAGGAGAGAGAGGACAGCCCTGGCGAACACCTACCGTCGTGGGGAACGACTCCCCCACTTTCCGGTTGAGTAGGACCGAGCTTTTGGAGCCTTGATAAAGAGATTTAAGTGTGCTTACCAATCCTTCTTCCACGTTGAATGATTGCAGTACGTTCCACAGCCCCTCGTGCCATACTCGGTCAAAAGCCTTTCT
>SMMW01000440.1:17500-18966 GCA_004794655.1 Marisa cornuarietis
CCATTTTCACTTGTCACCAGGCCCTCCCACTTTTTCTTTCCCACGCCCTTGCCTCTACTACCACGCTGGTTTAAACCCGCCAACCAGCCACAAATCGACAGAAAGCAAGGCCGAACACTAGCAGAACGACGCGCGATCCTAATTCTCTCTTCTCCTAGTTTCCATGCCTACATTATGACTCGTCACCAGACATCGACCATGCAGCACAAATCAAGGAAGGAAGAAAGTGAGAAAGAAAGAAAGAGAGAGAGAAAGAGAGAAAGAACCAATGCCCGAACACAATGTGCGCGGCCCGACCCGGCAGCGCCGGTTCACGGCAGCCATGCGGCTCGACCAATTTTTCAACCGGCGCGTCGGTTACGGCGAGCCACGCGGCTCGACCAATTTTTCAACCGGCGCGTCGGTTACGGCCAGCCACGCGGCTCGACCAATTTTTCAACCGGCGCGTCGGTTACGGCCAGCCACGCGGCTCGACCAATTTTTCAACCGGCGCGTCGGTTACGGCCAGCCACGCGGCTCGACCAATTTTTCAACCGGCGCGTCGGTTACGGCCAGCCACGCGGCTCGACCAATTTTTCAACCGGCGCGTCGGTTACGGCCAGCCACGCGGCTCGACCAATTTTTCAACCGGCGCGTCGGTTACGGCGAGCCACGCGTCTCGACCAATTTTTCAACCGGCGCGTCGGTTACGGCCAGCCACGCGTCTCGACCAATTTTTCAACCGGCGCGTCGGTTACGGCCAGCCACGCGGCTCGACCAATTTTTCAACCGGCGCGTCGGTTACGGCCAGCCACGCGGCTCGACCAATTTTTCAACCGGCGCGTCGGTTACGGCCAGCCACGCGGCTCGACCAATTTTTCAACCGGCGCGTCGGTTACGGCGAGCCACGCGGTTCGACCAATTTTTCAACCGGCGCGTCGGTTACGGCCAGCCACGCGGCTCGACCAATTTTTCAACCGGCGCGTCGGTTACGGCGAGCCACGCGGCTCGACCAATTTTTCAACCGGTGCGTCGGTTACCGCCAGCCACGCGGCTCGACCAATTTTTCAACCGGCGCGTCGGTTACCGCGAGCCGGCCACAGCGTTCGCTTGTGCGTGTGCGTGTGTGTGTGTGTGTGTGTGTGTGTGTGTGTGTTTAGTTACATCCTGGGGGGGGGGGGGAAACCTGTGTTCTTTCCTCGCAACTTACAACACACCTACTGCAATGCTCTGTCTACACGCTTTCAAGAGAGTCGCGCGTGGCCGACGACTTGCTTGGTAATTACCGGCCGTACAATCGCCGTCACGGGCTGCGCGCTCGCTCGTCTGCCCGCGGGCGCCTCGCCTGGCCAGCCGTATTGACACAAACAAGAGGTGTGCTTGCCTTGAACATCAGTTTCTCGAGCAAAGAGAAAACCACTGACTGGCCCAATTCCTTTCACACTACAAACCAAACAAGCCGTCGCTCTCTACATTTTTAACTAACC
>SMMW01000441.1:0-2500 GCA_004794655.1 Marisa cornuarietis
TTTTCTTACACACATCTGTGCGTGGAATCACACGACAGAAAAAAAAATTTTTCGCTTCTCGAAAAACCACAAAATCGCAACCGACGTCGTCGGTTCAATTTTTTTCTTCCACATGCGGAACGCTGACCCGATGAGCACGGGTGCGCTCCTTTACTCGAGACTAGGTCAAGCGTTATACGATGCGCCGACGCGACTGGCACAGGGACAGCCTTCGAAAACCTCCCCTACACCAGCACGCGCCTGAGCTGTGGGAAACGCGGCCGGAAAAAAGCCGCGAATCGCCAAGCCTGCCAACCCGTACCGTTCCTTCTTCGGTCCGCAAGACGCCGTCGGCAACCGATAAGGCCGGTTGCCGGCGGGCAGTCACACCGCCTGCGCGGGCTCGCTAAAAGCGGGACGCACACCTTGATCCCTCTCGACCAAGGGCGTCGCACGCCGTGCGAGCGCTAGAATGCCAAACCTTTTCGTTTCATATTGCTTCGAGGGGACGAGGAAGCACAGCTTTTCTTTTCACTCGCATTGCTGAGGACCTGCTACCCCCTATATATAGCGTCTACCCTAATCGTGTCTGCCACGGCCCCGCCCCCTCATATAGACAAAGAAGGGCGGCGCATGGGGGGGTACGCGTTATGCTGCGTGGTAAAGGCATCGTTCCGGCCCGACTGCGTGTCAATTTTGCCGCCTCTGGACGTAAGAGGGTTCCCGCTAGCTATTCCCCCCACCCTGGGGGTCAAGCGTCACCACTGATCCAAACTAACGAACCTTTTAGCGACGAAAACGAAAATTTGCCCATTTTGGGCGAACACAGGTTTTATAGCCCTAGGCGCTGTCAACGGTGTAGCGGGCATGGCAAAAGTGACTTTTTCCTCACCACGCCTCCTTCGCACACCTCGCGCATCACTTCACTTCATTCCCATCCCATCCCTTCGATTTATCTGCTCAGAGGCAGTTTATCACCAGGCCCTCTCCTTACGCTCACCAGGCCCTCCTCCCCCGTTGACCAATTTTTCAACCCGCGCGTCGGTTGCCGCGAGCTGCCCACAGCGTGCGAGGCCCGGCCCCAGCCTCGCGCGTGACTCGAGAAAAAGTTTTTCTTACACCCGGTGTGCCGGTTCACGCGACCCAGCCACCGCGTGCTCGGCGCGGACCCGGCAGCGCCGGTTCACGCGACCCGTACACAATGTGCGCGGCGCGACCCGGCAGCGCCGGTTCACGCCAGCCACGCGGCTCGACTAATTTTTCAACCGGCGCGTCGGTTGCAAGCCCGGCGCCCCAATTCTTGTTTACAACCGACGCGCCGGTTGCAACTCCGGCGCCCCAATGTTTGCTTACAACCGACGCGCCGGTTGCCATTTTCACTTGTCACCAGGCCCTCCCACTTTTTCTTTCCCACGCCCTTGCCTCTACTACCACGCTGGTTTAAACCCGCCAACCAGCCACAAATCGACAGAAAGCAAGGCCGAACACTAGCAGAACGACGCGCGATCCTAATTCTCTCTTCTCCTAGTTTCCATGCCTACATTATGACTCGTCACCAGACATCGACCATGCAGCACAAATCAAGGAAGGAAGAAAGTGAGAAAGAAAGAAAGAAAGAAAGAGAGAGAGAAAGAGAGAAAGAACCAATGCCCGAACACAATGTGCGCGGCCCGACCCGGCAGCGCCGGTTCACGGCAGCCATGCGGCTCGACCAATATTTCAACCGGCGCGTCGGTTACGGCGAGCCACGCGGCTCGACCAATTTTTCAACCGGCGCGTCGGTTACGGTCAGCCACGCGTCTCGACCAATTTTTCAACCGGCGCGTCGGTTACGGCGAGCCACGCGGCTCGACCAATTTTTCAACCGGCGCGTCGGTTACGGCCAGCCACGCGTCTCGACCAATTTTTCAACCGGCGCGTCGGTTACGGCCAGCCACGCGTCTCGACCAATTTTTCAACCGGCGCGTCGGTTACGGCCAGCCACGCGGCTCGACCAATTTTTCAACCGGCGCGTCGGTTACGGCCAGCCACGCGGCTCGACCAATTTTTCAACCGGCGCGTCGGTTACGGCCAGCCACGCGTCTCGACCAATTTTTCAACCGGCGCGTCGGTTACGGCCAGCCACGCGACTCGACCAATTTTTCAACCGGCGCGTCGGTTACGGCGAGCCACGCGGCTCGACCAATTTTTCAACCGGCGCGTCGGTTACCGCCAGCCACGCGGCTCGACCAATTTTTCAACCGGCGCGTCGGTTACCGCGAGCTACGCGGCTCGACCAATTTTTCAACCGGTGCGTCGGTTACCGCCAGCCACGCGTCTCGACCAATTTTTCAACCGGTGCGTCGGTTACCGCCAGCCACGCGTCTCGACCAATTTTTAAACCGGCGCGTCGGTTACCGCGAGCCGGCCACAGCGTTCGCTTGTGCGTGTGCGTGTGTGTGTGTGTGTGTGTGTGTGTGTGTGTGTGTGTGTTTAGTTACATCCTGGGGGGGGGGGGTGAAACCTGTGTTCTTTCCTCGCA
>SMMW01000442.1:0-5000 GCA_004794655.1 Marisa cornuarietis
GACGACCGGCCGAGGGATTCGGTGCTGGGCTCTTCCCACTTCACTCGCCGTTACTGAGGGAATCCTTGTTAGTTGCTTTTCCTCCGCTTAGTGATATGCTTAAGTTCAGCGGGTAATCTCGTCCGATTTGAGGTCGGAAAGCGAAACACCGGTAGGTCGAGAAAAAGTACGAACTGACTTCAGTCTTCCGCTTCAACTGTTAGTCGATCCAAAAGCGGTTAGCAAGCTCCACGTGTCGCAAAGTCAACGGCAGTGACAGGAGACAGGCGAGCGCGAGGCAACAAGACCCGAGGAAAGAAAGGCGTGTGCTCACAATCGAGATCCAAGCCACGTCCTTTCTCCCTCTCGCGCAAGCCAGCCACAGCCGCTCTCTCACTCTGACGACCACAGAGAGACCCAGAGCTGCTTTTTGCTTGGACCAGCGTTGAAAGAAGATCCGCGAAAGACTATTGAGGAGAAATCGGCTCGAGCTTTTCCAACCACCAGTGGAAAAAAAAAAGAGTCTGCATTTGGAGCGACGAAGCAGCAGACGAGCCGCTTACTTCGAAACGCCCAAAGCGCCAGCGAGAGCAACACCAGCGATGGTTTGTGATTCTTCGCCGACCCTCAAACGGGCGTGGCCAAGAGACGGACCCTTGGCCGCAATATGCGTTCAAAATGTCGATGTTCAATGTGTCCTGCAATTCACATTAATTCACGCAGCTGGCTGCGTTCTTCATCGACGCACGAGCCGAGTGATCCACCGCCTAAAGTTGTTTTTCGTTTTTGTTACACACAGCAAAGTTCAAACCAAAGTTTACGTGGAACCCAAAATGTAAAGCCAGGGCGGCGGGCCAGCGAGCGCGCCTGCTCTTTAAACCTTCGCCGACAGCCCCCGGAACGAGAGCCCGGGTTTCAGGAACGAGAGCTTTTCCTGACGGCCGTCAGCTTTCCCTCCGGCTTGAGAGAGTGAGAGAGAAGGAGAGTCACGAAAGAGAACCGAGCGAGAGCTGTTCTCTCTTTCTACGTCTCTCCTCTCCCGACACCGGAGGCCAGGTACCCCACGTTTCGTTTTTCTGCAAAAATTGTTTTGCAATCGATCGAGACATGGAACGAAGGGCTTCGTTTCCTTTTTGCTTTTTCGGTAATGATCCTTCCGCAGGTTCACCTACGGAAACCTTGTTACGACTTTTACTTCCTCTAAACGATCAAGTTCGAGCGTCTTCTCGACCAGCGGCGCCGCCCCGTGAAGGGCGGGCCGAGACCAATCCGAGGCCCTCACCAAACCGTTCAATCGGTAGTAGCGACGGGCGGTGTGTACAAAGGGCAGGGACGTAATCAACGCGAGCTTATGACTCGCGCTTACTGGGAATTCCTCGTTCATGGGGAAGAATTTCAAGCCCCAATCCCTATCACGAAGGAGATTCAAGGGGTTTCCCACTCTTTTCAAAGCAGGGTAACATCCACGTTGATTCCTTCAGTGTAGCGCGCGTGCGGCCCCGGACATCTAAGGGCATAACAGACCTGTTATTGCTCAATCTCGTGTGGCTAAACGCCACTTGTCCCTCTAAGAAGTTAGCACCGACGCGTGAAGAATCGGTGAACTATTTAGCAGGCTAGAGTCTCGTTCGTTATCGGAATTAACCAGACAAATCGCTCCACCAACTAAGAACGGCCATGCACCACCACCCACCGAATCAAGAAAGAGCTATCAATCTGTCAATCCTTACAGTGTCCGGACCGGGTGAGTTTTCCCGTGTTGAGTCAAATTAAGCCGCAGGCTCCACTCCTGGTGGTGCCCTTCCGTCAATTCCTTTAAGTTTCAGCTTTGCAACCATACTTCCCCCGGAACCCGAAAACTTTGGTTTCCCGGAAGCTGCCCGCAGAGTCGATGAAGCAACACCTGCGGATCGCTAGTTGGCATCGTTTATGGTCAGAACTACGACGGTATCTGATCGTCTTCGAACCTCTGACTTTCGTTCTTGACTAATGAAAACATGCTTGGCAAATGCTTTCGCAGTTGTTCGTCTTGCGATGATCCAAGAATTTCACCTCTAACACCGCAATACGGATGCCCCCGTCTGTCCCTCTTAATCATTACCTCGTGTTCCGAAAACCAGCAAAATAGAACCGAGGTCCTATTCCATTATTCCATGCACCATTATTCAGGCTAACGAGCCTGCTTTGAACACTCTAATTTCTTCAAAGTAAACGTTCCGGCCGCCCATAACGCTCAGCGAAGAGCACCATGGACGGAGAGACCGGAGATAAACGGAGGATGGGACGCCAAAAGACGAACGAAACCCCGCGAAGGGCCCCGCCCGCCCCCGGCTTCGCACAGTGACCGTCGCGAGACGGACCGCACGCCCATGCCTGAGATCCAACTACGAGCTTTTTAATCGCAACAACTTTAATATACGCTATTGGAGCTGGAATTACCGCGGCTGCTGGCACCAGACTTGCCCTCCAATAGATCCTCGTTAAAGGGTTTAAAGTGTACTCATTCCAATTACGGAGCCTCAAAAGAGTTCCGTATTGTTATTTTTCGTCACTACCTCCCCGAGCTGGGAGTGGGTAAGTTGCGCGCCTGCTGCCTTCCTTGGATGTGGTAGCCGTTTCTCATGCTCCCTCTCCGGAATCGAACCCTGATTCCCCGTTACCCGTAGTCAACATGGTAGGCCTATCACGTACCATCGACATTTGATAGGGCAGACATTTGAAAGATGCGTCGCCGGCTCGAGGCCATGCGATCGGCACAAAGTTATCCAGAGTCACCAAAAGGGACGGGGCCGAGACCCCGACTGGTTTTGAACTAATAAAAGCGCTCTTTCCCGGCTTTGACACCGGGTCGGAGCTTGGTTGCATGTATTAGCTCTAGAATTGCCACAGTTATCCAAGTAGAAATGGATCATCTAAGGAACCTCGACTGATTTAATGAGCCATTCGCGGTTTCACCGTACGAGGGTGTGAACTTAGACATGCATGGCTTAATCTTTGAGACAAGCATATGACTACTGGCAGGATCAACCAGAATGCTGTTTTTCCATTTTTCTTACACACATCTGTGCGTGGAATCACACGACAGAAAAAAAAATTTTTCGCTTCTCGAAAAACCAAAAAATCGCAACCGACGTCGTCGGTTCAATTTTTTTCTTCCACATGCGGAACGCTGACCCGATGAGCACGGGTGCGCTCCTTTACTCGAGACTAGGTCAAGCGTTATACGATGCGCCGACGCGACTGGCACAGGGACAGCCTTCGAAAAACTCCCCTACACCAGCACGCGCCTGAGCCGTGGGAAACGCGGCCGGAAAAAAGCCGCGAATCGCCAAGCCTGCCAACCCGTACCGTTCCTTCTTCGGTCCGCAAGACGCCGTCGGCAACCGATAAGGCCGGTTGCCGGCGGGCAGTCACACCGCCTGCGCGGGCTCGCTAAAAGCGGGACGCACACCTTGATCCCTCTCGACCAAGGGCGTCGCACGCCGTGCGAGCGCTAGAATGCCAAACTTTTTCGTTTCATATTGCTTCGAGGGGACGAGGAAGCACAGCTTTTCTTTTCACTCGCATTGCTGAGGACCTGCTACCCCCTATATATAGCGTCTACCCTAATCGTGTCTGCCACGGCCCCGCCCCCTCATATAGACAAAGAAGGGCGGCGCATGGGGGGGTACGCGTTATGCTGCGTGGTAAAGGCATCGTTCCGGCCCGACTGCGTGTCAATTTTGCCGCCTCTTGACGTAAGAGGGTTCCCGCTAGCTATTCCCCCCACCCTGGGGGTCAAGCGTCACCACTGATCCAAACTAACGAACCTTTTAGCGACGAAAACGAAAATTTGCCCATTTTGGGCGAACACAGGTTTTATAGCCCTAGGCGCTGTCAACGGTGTAGCGGGCATGGCAAAAGTGACTTTTTCCTCACCACGCCTCCTTCGCACACCTCGCGCATCACTTCACTTCATTCCCATCCCATCCCTTCGATTTATCTGCTCAGAGGCAGTTTATCACCAGGCCCTCTCCTTACGCTCACCAGGCCCTCCTCCCCCGTTGACCAATTTTTCAACCCGCGCGTCGGTTGCCGCGAGCTGCCCACAGCGTGCGAGGCCCGGCCCCAGCCTCGCGCGTGACTCGAGAAAAAGTTTTTCTTACACCCGGTGTGCCGGTTCACGCGACCCGGCCACCGCGTGCTCGGCGCGGACCCGGCAGCGCCGGTTCACGCGACCCGTACACAATGTGCGCGGCGCGACCCGGCAGCGCCGGTTCACGCCAGCCACGCGGCTCGACTAATTTTTCAACCGGCGCGTCGGTTGCAAGCCCGGCGCCCCAATTCTTGTTTACAACCGACGCGCCGGTTGCCATTTTCACTTGTCACCAGGCCCTCCCACTTTTTCTTTCCCACGCCCTTGCCTCTACTACCACGCTGGTTTAAACCCGCCAACCAGCCACAAATCGACAGAAAGCAAGGCCGAACACTAGCAGAACGACGCGCGATCCTAATTCTCTCTTCTCCTAGTTTCCATGCCTACATTATGACTCGTCACCAGGCATCGACCATGCAGCACAAATCAAGGAAGGAAGAAAGTGAGAAAGAAAGAAAGAAAGAGAGAGAGAAAGAGAGAAAGAACCAATGCCCGAACACAATGTGCGCGGCCCGACCCGGCAGCGCCGGTTCACGGCAGCCATGCGGCTCGACCAATTTTTCAACCGGCGCGTCGGTTACGGCGAGCCACGCGGCTCGACCAATTTTTCAACCGGCGCGTCGGTTACGGCCAGCCACGCGGCTCGACCAATTTTTCAACCGGCGCGTCGGTTACGGCCAGCCACGCGTCTCGACCAATTTTTTAACCGGCGCGTCGGTTACGGCGAGCCACGCGGCTCGACCAATTTTTCAACCGGCGCGTCGGTTACGGCTAGCCACGCTGCTCGACCAATTTTTCAACCGGCGCGTCGGTTACCGCGAGCTACGCGGCTCGACCAATTTTTCAACCGGTGCGTCGGTTACCGCCAGCCACGCGTCTCGACCAA
>SMMW01000443.1:0-2500 GCA_004794655.1 Marisa cornuarietis
CAACCGGCGCGTCGGTTACGGCTAGCCACGCTGCTCGACCAATTTTTCAACCGGCGCGTCGGTTACCGCGAGCTACGCTGGCTCGACCAATTTTTCAACCGGTGCGTCGGTTACCGCCAGCCACGCGTCTCGACCAATTTTTCAACCGGCGCGTCGGTTACCGCCAGCCACGCGTCTCGACCAATTTTTAAACCGGCGTCGGTTACCGCCAGCCACGCGTCTCGACCAATTTTTCAACCGGTGCGTCGGTTACCGCCAGCCACGCGTCTCGACCAATTTTTAAACCGGCGCGTCGGTTACCGCGAGCCGGCCACAGCGTTCGCTTGTGCGTGTGCGTGTGTGTGTGTGTGTGTGTGTGTGTGTGTGTGTGTGTGTGTGTGTGTGTGTGTGTTTAGTTACATCCTGGGGGGGGGGGGGAAACCTGTGTTCTTTCCTCGCAACTTCCAACACACCTACTGCAATGCTCTGTCTACACGCTTTCAAGAGAGTCGCGCGTGGCCGACGACTTGCTTGGTAATTACCGGCCGTACAATCGCCGTCACGGGCTGCGCGCTCGCTCGTCTGCCCGCGGGCGCCCCGCCTGGCCAGCCGTATTGACACAAACAAGAGGTGTGCTTGCCTTGAACATCAGTTTCTCGAGCAAAGAGAAAACCACTGACTGGCCCAATTCCTTTCACACAAACCAAACAAGCCGTCGCTCTCTACATTTTTAACTAACCCTAACCCTATCCCAGACAAACAAGAGAGAGAGAGTGTGTGTGTGTGTGTGTGTGTGTGTGTGTGTGTGTGTGTCTGTTTGTGTCTCACTCTGTGTGTGTGCTTGTGTGTGTGTGTGTGTGTGTGTGTGTGTGTGTGTGTGTGTGTGTGTGTGTGTGTGTATTTAGTTTCATCCTGGCTATAGAGGCACGGACATTCGGCATGACCGGATCGGCAAGCGCGAGGAGGCAGACAAAAATAAAAAAAGAAGAAAAAATAAAAGAATCACAAAATCGCCGTGTCCATGTGGGAAACCTGTTTTCTTTCCTCCCAACTTCCAACACTCCTTCTGCAACGCTGTGTCTAGCCGCTTTCAAGAGATTCGCGTGTAGCCGACGTCTCGCTTGGTTAATTACCGGCCATAAAATCGTCGTCATGGACAGCGCGCTCGGTCGCTCGTCCGCCCGCGGGCGGGAGGGCGGGAGGGCTAGGTGTCATATGACCTCTTCCTCGCTGGCCAGCAGCACTGACACAAACAAGAGGTGTGCTTGCCTTGAACGACATCAGTTTCTCGAGCAAAGAGAAAACCACTGACTGGCCCAATTCCTTTCACACTACAAACCAAACAAGCAAGCCGTCGCTCTCTACATTCTTTTCAACTAATCCTAACCCTAACACAAACAAACACGAACATACGGACAAACAAGAGAGAGAGAGTGCCCTCGTGTGAGTGTGTGTGTGTGTGTGTGTGTGTGTGTGTGTGTGTGTGTGTGTGTGTGTTGCGTACGTGTGTGATTGTATCGACGTCAACTTAACGACTTTCGGTCTACACACATCACTCCCGTGATACGCGTAGGTCAGCCGCAATTGTTGTAAGACACGCATGAAAGAAACGCAAGCTCGCCGTGTCCACGGGAGGGGGGGCGGGACCTGTGTTCCTTCTTCGAAACTTCCAACACACCTACTGCGATGCTGTGTCTACCCGCTTTCAAGAGAGTCGCGCGGAGCCGGCGGCTTGCTTGTTAATTACCGGCCATAACATCGCCGTCGCTGGCCGTGTGTGTGTGTGTGTGTGTGTGTGTGTGTGTGTGTGTGTGTGTGTGTGTGTGTGTGTGGTTTCATCCTGCCTATAGAGGCACTACGACTACGGACATTCGGCATGACCGGATCGGCAAGCGCGAGGAGGCAAACAACAATAAACAAAAATGAAGAAGAAAAAAAGATAAAAGAAACGCAAACTCGCCATGTCCACGGGAGGGGGGGGGGAACCTGTGTTCATTCCTCGAATTTTCCAACACACATTCTGCGATGATGTGCCTACCCGATGTCAAGAGAGTCGCGCGTAGCCGGCGTCTTGCTTGTTAAATTAAGGCCATAAACTCGCCATCGCAGGCCGCCGCGCGAGGGTAAGCTGTCAACTGACCTCTTTTTCACCTGGCGCTGCAAACTTGATGACTCGCCTTTGTCAGTGATTACAACGTTGGTGGTGTCGCTAACTCGATGTCATGCCACGCTTGCTTTCATTAAAAAAACGCACAACGATTAAGCAGTAGAGAAAGAAAGAGACAGAGAGACAGAGCGAGAAAGTGGCCACCAGACAACCCAACAGGTGTGTGTCTGTTTGTGTCTGTTTGTGTCTGTTTGTGTGTGTGTGTGTGTGTGTGTGTGTGTGTGTGTGTGTGTGTGTGTGTGTGTGTTTAGTTGCATCCTGGCTATAGAGGCACGACGGACATTCGGCATGACCAGATCGGCAAGCGCGAGGAGGCAGACACCAATAAATAAAAATGAAGAAGGAAAAAAGATA
>SMMW01000444.1:10000-12836 GCA_004794655.1 Marisa cornuarietis
GGCCGAACACTAGCAGAACGACGCGCGATCCTAATTCTCTCTTCTCCTAGTTTCCATGCCTACATTACGACTCGTCACCAGGCATCGACCATGCAGCACAAATCAAGGAAGGAAGAAAGTGAGAAAGAAAGAAAGAAAGAGAGAGAGAAAGAGAGAAAGAACCAATGCCCGAACACAATGTGCGCGGCCCGACCCGGCAGCGCCGGTTCACGGCAGCCATGCGGCTCGACCAATTTTTCAACCGGCGCGTCGGTTACGGCGAGCCACGCGGCTCGACCAATTTTTCAACCGGCGCGTCGGTTACGGCCAGCCACGCGTCTCGACCAATTTTTTAACCGGCGCGTCGGTTACGGCGAGCCACGCGGCTCGACCAATTTTTCAACCGGCGCGTCGGTTACGGCTAGCCACGCTGCTCGACCAATTTTTCAACCGGCGCGTCGGTTACCGCGAGCTACGCGGCTCGACCAATTTTTCAACCGGTGCGTCGGTTACCGCCAGCCACGCGTCTCGACCAATTTTTCAACCGGGGCGTCGGTTACCGCCAGCCACGCGTCTCGACCAATTTTTAAACCGGCGCGTCGGTTACCGCGAGCCGGCCACAGCGTTCGCTTGTGCGTGTGCGTGTGCGTGTGTGTGTGTGTGTGTGTGTGTGTGTGTGTGTGTGTGTGTGTGTGTGTGTGTGTGTGTGTGTGTGTGTGTGTGTTTAGTTACATCCTGGGGGGGGGTGAAACCTGTGTTCTTTCCTCGCAACTTCCAACACACCTACTGCAATGCTCTGTCTACACGCTTTCAAGAGAGTCGCGCGTGGCCGACGACTTGCTTGGTAATTACCGGCCGTACAATCGCCGTCACGGGCTGCGCGCTCGCTCGTCTGCCCGCGGGCGCCTCGCCTGGCCAGCCGTATTGACACAACCAAGAGGTGTGCTTGCCTTGAACAACATCAGTTTCTCGAGCAAAGAGAAAACCACTGACTGGCCCAATTCCTTTCACACTACAAACCAAACAAGCCGTCGCTCTCTACATTTTTAACTAACCCTAACCCTATCCCAGACAAACAAGAGAGAGAGAGTGTGTGTGTGTGTGTGTGTGTGTGTGTGTGTGTGTGTGTGTGTGTCTGTTTGTGTCTCACTCTGTGTGTGTGCTTGTGTGTGTGTGTGTGTGTGTGTGTGTGTGTATTTAGTTTCATCCTGGCTATAGAGGCACGGACATTCGGCATGACCGGATCGGCAAGCGCGAGGAGGCAGACAAAAATAAAAAAAGAAGAAAAAATAAAAGAATCCCAAAATCGCCGTGTCCATGTGGGAAACCTGTTTCCTTTCCTCCCAACTTCCAACACTCCTTCTGCAACGCTGTGTCTAGCCGCTTTCAAGAGATTCGCGTGTAGCCGACGTCTCGCTTGGTTAATTACCGGCCATAAAATCGTCGTCATGGACAGCGCGCTCGGTCGCTCGTCCGCCCGCGGGCGGGAGGGCGGGAGGGCTAGGTGTCATATGACCTCTTCCTCGCTGGCCAGCAGCACTGACACAAACAAGAGGTGTGCTTGCCTTGAACGACATCAGTTTCTCGAGCAAAGAGAAAACCACTGACTGGCCCAATTCCTTTCACACTACAAACCAAACAAGCAAGCCGTCGCTCTCTACATTCTTTTCAACTAATCCTAACCCTAACACAAACAAACACGAACATACGGACAAACAAGAGAGAGAGAGTGCCCTCGTGTGAGTGTGTGTGTGTGTGTGTGTGTGTGTGTGTGTGTGTGTGTGTGTGTGTGTGTGTGTGTGTGTGTGTGTGTTGCGTACGTGTGTGATTGTATCGACGTCAACTTAACGACTTTCGGTCTACACACATCACTCCCGTGATACGCGTAGGTCAGCCGCAATTGTTGTAAGACACGCATGAAAGAAACGCAAGCTCGCCGTGTCCACGGGAGGGGGGGCGGGACCTGTGTTCCTTCTTCGAAACTTCCAACACACCTACTGCGATGCTGTGTCTACCCGCTTTCAAGAGAGTCGCGCGGAGCCGGCGGCTTGCTTGTTAATTACCGGCCATAACATCGCCGTCGCTGGCCGTGTGTGTGTGTGTGTGTGTGTGTGTGTGTGTGTGTGTGTGTGTGTGTGTGTGTGTGTGTGTGTGGTTTCATCCTGCCTATAGAGGCACTACGACTACGGACATTCGGCATGACCGGATCGGCAAGCGCGCGGAGGCAAACAACAATAAACAAAAATGAAGAAGAAAAAAAGATAAAAGAAACGCAAACTCGCCATGTCCACGGGAGGGGGGGGGAACCTGTGTTCATTCCTCGAATTTTCCAACACACATTCTGCGATGATGTGCCTACCCGATGTCAAGAGAGTCGCGCGTAGCCGGCGTCTTGCTTGTTAAATTAAGGCCATAAGCTCGCCATCGCAGGCCGCCGCGCGAGGGTAAGCTGTCAACTGACCTCTTTTTCACCTGGCGCTGCAAACTTGATGACTCGCCTTTGTCAGTGATTACAACGTTGGTGGTGTCGCTAACTCGATGTCATGCCACGCTTGCTTTCATTAAAAAAACGCACAACGATTAAGCAGTAGAGAAAGAAAGAGACAGAGACAGAGCGAGAAAGTGGCCACCAGACAACCCAACAGGTGTGTGTCTGTTTGTGTCTGTTTGTGTCTGTGTGTGTGTGTGTGTGTGTGTGTGTGTGTGTGTGTGTGTGTGTGTGTGTGTGTGTTTAGTTGCATCCTGGCTATAGAGGCACGACGGACATTCGGCATGACCAGATCGGCAAGCGCGAGGAGGAAGACACCAATAAATAAAAATGAAGAAGGAAAAAAGATAAAAGAAACGCAAAATCGCC